>JBBPBX010013362.1:0-23191 GCA_038048925.1 Garcialebias charrua
GGACATTACATCACAGATGGTGCGTTCAGGTGTAAACGGATTTCCCATGATTAAACACGGCTTGAAGTTCAAAATCACTTTTAAAGCAAAATTAAAGTGATTTATCATTTTGTTTGCAAAAACTAACATATTTAAATGATAAAATATATATATTTTGAGCAATTTGATGAATAGTAGAAAAATCACGTCAGTGGATCTTTAAGGCTGATTAAAAAATTCAAATGAATTCAGTTTATTTATATAGCGCCAAGTCACAAACTCCTGCCTGAACCTCAAATACGGGTGCCAGTTACATTATTGCTGTTGTCTGTGAGGGAACTATTGTGAGGGAACGCAAAAGGTTTTGCGTTCGCACGCAAAAGTTTGCATGCACACGCAAAAATTATAGGTTCTGCGTTTGCACGCAAAAGGTTTTGTGTTTGCACGCAAAAGTTTGCGTGCGAACGCAAAGAAAAAAATCCCCCCATGTCCCCTTGGGGGCTTCGTAAAATACAACTCTTCATCTATAAGTTCTTACAAATGTATCATCAGAGAGTCAGAGTCAGAGAGTCTTTATTGTCATTTGCACTGCATGTGGTACATGTGATGAAAACGAGATTATGTACACGGGGTCCCAGTTACATCCAACAACAAATGCAAGAGAAAAACAGTAATAACATCTAGAATAAACTAAGAAAAACATCAACTAGTAATACACTAAGCCTAATATAGTGGAAATAAACAGCAGCACGAACATGAGTTTGTATGAGCAGATGGTCACAGATGAACACAGATGAACATAGCAACAAGAAAACAGATCAGCATCAGCATGACGTGATATTTTGCAGTGTTTATTTTTTATTTTATTTTTATTTATTCATGAGTCTAACAGCCTCAGGGTAGAAGCTGTTCCTCAGTCTAGTCTAGTCACTATCATCAGGTGATTCTTGAGAGTTTGTAACCTGGCCGACAGTTTACCATCTTCTAGACCAGGTAAAATCTTCTGAACACATTCAAAAGTGTTGGTAAGTGCTTTGGGATACCTGAGGTGAGCCCAAACAGCAGGAAGGCATCCACACATCTGGGACAGCTGACAATGATGTCACTTTCAATGAACATTCCAACTTTCACAGGCTGGTAACAAAGTTCATGCTCGTAGTGAACTGGATTTGTGTCATGGTCACTGGTGATGGTAACAAGGGCCACTGCAACATCTCCATCAGCTCTGGCTCATCCTAAAAAGAATGAAAGAGATTATCAGAATCAAATGCTTTATAACAGTTTGACTTTATTATTTAATGTCCTTTTCTAATAGTTTTATTTCAGTAAATCCATTCAAACAGTGAAACTTGTATATTATATTAATTCATTACACAAAGACTGATATAGTTCAAATGTTTATTTCTTTTAATGTTGATGGTTATAACTGAAAACTAATGAAAACCCTAAATACAGTATCTCAGAATATTGGGATATTACTTAGACCACTGGGAAAAAAAATAGGATTTTTAGAAATGTTGGCCAACTAAAAAGTATGAACATGAAAAGTATGAGCATGAAAAGTATGAGCAGGTACAGCATCAATACTTAGTTGGGATTCCTTTTGGCTAGATTACTGCAGCAATGCGGCGTGGCATGGAGTCAATCAGTCTGTGTCACTGCTCAGGTGTTATGAGCCCAGGTTATTCTTGCAGATTTAATTTTCCAACAGGACTTGGCACCTGCACATAGTGTCAAAGCTACAAGTACCTGGTTTAAGGGCCATGGTATCCCTGTGCTTAACTGACCAGCAAACTTGCCTGACCGTAACCCCACAGAAAATCTATGGAGTATTGTGAAGAAGATGTGAGACATCAGACCCAACAATTCAGAAGAACTGAAGGCCACTATCAGAGCAACCCTGGGCTCTCATGACATCTGAGCAGTGCCACAGACTGATTGACTCCGTGCCAGACCACATTGCTGCATTAATCCAGGCAAAAGGAGCCACAACTAAGTATCAATGCTGTACATGCTTGTACTTTTCATGTTCATACTTTTCAGTTGGTCAACATTTCTAAAAATCTTTTTTTTTATTGGTCTTAAGTAATATTCTAATTTTCTGAGATATCGAATTTAGGGTTTTCATTAGTTGTCAGTTATAATCATCAACATTAGAAGAAATAAACATTTGAAATATATCAGTCTGTGTGTAATGAATGAATATAATATACAAGTTGCACTTTTTGAATGGAATTATTGAAATAAATCAACCTTTTCATGATATTCTAATTTTATGACCAGCACCAGTATGTCACTGAACAGTATAAATCCTGATAAAACAGACCAGTCATCAGTTCAGTTTGTCATGTCTTAAGGTTTGAACAAGGGAAAGTCCTTAAGCATGTTAGGATGTTTGATGAGCTATTCACCTAATACACAGATGTAATGTTAGTTATTTCATGACACTCACTGTGCAAGGTCTGAAAAATCCAGGCATCTTCATGCAGGACAGCTTGGTGTGTGTCATGGAAATCTGGTAAGATCAAAACAGAGGTACATCTTCACTTAGGTTTATGGATTAAAGCTAACTGTGAAACAGTTCAATCACAACATATCCACTAATACAATTTCACACATTTAATACGATCAGACAAACTACTGTAAGTACACCAACAATGACCTTATCAGTTCAACAGAACCACAGGACCTGTGCAATGCAACAAAGGCTTAATCTGTGACAATGTTTAATATTTTCATCTGCTCATTGTGACGTTTTAATAATAATAATAATAATGATGAATTCAATTTATAACGCACTTTTCATTAGTGAAAATCTCAAAGTGCTACACACATTGAATGCTACACACATTCATACACCGGTAGCGGCAGACTACCATGCAAGGTGCTTTCCAGTCCTACTGGGAGCAACTCGGGGTTAAGTGTCTTGCCCAAGGACACAACGACACATGGTGTGGGGAACCGGGATTCGAACCGCCGACCTTCTGATTGGGGGACGACTGCCATTACAATACGCCACGGCCGCCACGTTTTAAGATGACTTCTGTCTGAATAAGGTCATCAGATGAGGTAGATGGAAGTTGAGCTCAGCATGGAATGTGTTGGGAAGGTTTTGGATTTGTTGGAATGCTGCATACACCTGCATTTAAAAACAAATCAAGAGACGTTGGCGCTGCAGCAACATCAGTCATTTGAGCACTGAGAAAATATTGCATAGACAGACAGTAGCAGCTTCACAGTAAATAGTGCAACTAAACATTACTTTTTGGTTTCTCCTAAACAGAAATTTGTCTGAATGTTTTTCCAACAAATTGCATCAAAAAAGTGAAAAAAGCTTCACACAACTTACAATGCCATGATCGGCCAAAAAAATGCAATCGGTGCACCCCTAATAATTACACTTGTTCTCTGATATAAATGTGAGTATTATATCAGTAGGACAATATTTGGGGCAAATAAACAGGACATGCAGATATACCAGAAGGTTCATTATTTGCTTTGTCAAAAATATATCCCCTCCTATATCAAAGGATTAGACAGGTAAGGTTGATATCAAATTTTCTACATAATGACATATGTCCTCTGGGCTATCGTGCTGTAATATAATTGACTTGCAGCTGCATGATAAAAAAACTTGCAGAATTGTTCATTAGTTTAAAGGTTACTCACCTACCCTAGTTATATTGTTTAATTGATTTGATTATTTTTATTAAATGTTGGTGTTTTTGGTGTTGGTGAAACTTTTTATACTTTTATACTACTATGAAAAACTACTATGCAAAAAACTCAGGACAGTATTACACTCTATTTCATTTTATGATTATGGTTATTAAATGTTGGTGTTTTTGGTGTTGGTGAAACTTTTTATACTTTTATACTACTATGAAAAACTACTATGCAAAAAAACTCAGGACAGTACTAAACTTTTATTATCTCATTTTATGCTTGTTTATTAATTGTTTAGTGTTTAGTGTTTAAATGGTTACTGTTGCACCGAGGGACTGAGAGAGAAATGCAATAGCCTATATGCCACGGGGGGCGTGACGTACTTCCGGCAAAATGCAACACCTACCCGCCACTTCCGGTTCCCATCCACCTCCGTTGTTGCTAGCGTTAGCTTCTAGTAGCAAACCATGACAACGACCCGAAACGGGAAGCGGCCGCGCGCTACCGGCACTACACGTGAGTACCGTTGTGTCCGCCCACCGGTGGGAACAGCTGTTCCGCGGGGGGTTTCGGCGAACATTTATCGCGGCTATCCGTAGGGGGAACGTCGCCATAATTTTATATGGTTTTATATGTGTATAGAGTTGTTATTGGTGTGTATGCCGATGTTTTATTAATTGTATTTAGTCATTTATGTTCGTGTCTTTCCCGCTAACCGGAAGTGCGCCGTCTGTGTAATGACTGCGGAGGTGCTGGAACGGAAGCCCGTGGCATATAGGCTATTTCAATCCTGTGTATGTCCTGTACATATTTCAGTTTTGATAATAAAGTTGACTTTGACTTTGACTAATTTATGTATTATTTATGAGTTTTTAGAACTAATGATAACTAAACCACTGGACCGTTTTCATTTCAATTAATCTGCCAACAAAACAACTTTTTTCTAGAGCTTAGAGCGTTCACGCGGGGGGCATGCATTTCTTGGCATCCATGTTGTTTCTGACTGCTAACGTGAGCTAGCATTAACTCTGTGCAGCCTACTGTACCTGACTGACCCTGACAATAATACTCCGTCCAAAGACGAGCTGGATTCTGATCCTGACCTCAGGGTACTCTATCATCTGCGCTCGCAGCTGAAACTAATCAAAGGTATCCTAACTTTTGCCCATGGACCAGCATCCTCACCAGTGTTCGTGGTTCCCCATGGCCACAGGGGGGTGATATTAGTTCATGCCCATGATCTCCCGTCCGTAGGACACAAAGGAGAGAAAGCCACGTTGACGGCATTGAAACAAATTGCCTATTGGCCTGGTATGAAAAAGGATGTCAAAGACTACATTGACGGGTGCCTGATTTGTGCCCAGTTTCAGCCTACCAGACCACTCCACAGAGCACCACTGCAAAGCAGAGGCATCTCATTTCCATGGTCTGACATCCAGTTTGACTGGGTGGGACCACTCACTAAGAGCTCTAGAGGAAATAAATATTTCCTCACGGTAACCTGTGCATTTACCAAATGGGTAGAATGCCTACCAGCTCCTAATGACACAGCACAAACTACTGCTATTTTGCTAATGAATCATGTATTCTCCAGGTTTGGACTTCCCCTTAGGGTGAACTCAGACCAAGGTACACACTTCACAGGTGAAGTGATGAAAGAACTGTGGAAGACGCTTGGCGTCAAAGCTGATTTCCATATTGGCTACCACCCACAATCTTCAGGACAAGTAGAGAGAGCAAACAGAACGGTGGTGAGTATTTTGAAGAAATACGTAGCCGCAAACCACAAGGACTGGGACGTGAAACTCCCTTTGGTCCTGATGGCCATTAGGGCCACTCCACACACATCAACTGGCGTCTCTCCCTTCGAGATGATGACCGGTCGACAAATGACTCTCCCTCTACACCTGTTGTACCAACCAGGTGACGCCACCATGGCAACAGCCTACACCACTCAACAATACATGAAAGACTTGAATGTACACCTCCGAGACACTTTTGCTTTTGCCCAGCAAAACCTGGAAAGGTCTGCTGAGGGATGCAAGGCGTACTATGACCAGAAGGCTTCCCATGATGAACTCCAAGTGCGAGACAGTCTTGTACTATACTTTCGCCCCCACAGCCGGGAAAGGAAGGTCCGGGACCGGTACTCTCGCCCGCAAACTAATGCCCAGGTGGACGGGACCTCATTTGATAACAGACAAAGTGTCCTCAGTTGTCTACGGAATCAAAATCAGCAAAGGTCGCAAACGGCCAATTGTTAAGTGGGTACATCGAAATCAAATCAAACCTTTTGAGGCGTTCAATGACTCCGCAAATGACGAAGATCTGACACACTCACAGACTTCATGGGAAAATAAGGTCGTCCAAACACAGGATAGTAAATTGGGCAGCACGGTGGCACAACTGGTAGAGCTGCTGCTTCTCAGAGAGAAGGTTGCCGGTTCAAATCCCGGTCCGGGGCCTTTCTGGGTGGAGTTTGCATGTTCTCCCCGTGCATGCGTGGGTTTCCTCCGGGTACTCCGGTTTCCTCCCACAGACCAAAAAACATGCTTGTTAGGCTGATTGGTGACTCTAAATTGACCCTAGGTGTGAGTGTGAGAGTGGATGGTTGTTTGGTGTGAGTGAGACAGGTCCCTCTTGTAAATGAGTCCCCGTGACTCAACGAGGCTAGCCTGTATAAATAAAGGTTGAATGAATGAATAAATAAACTAAACAGTTTAAACTGTATTTCTTGTGTGTGACACGTTGGAATCTGACGACCAGAGTGAGTTTGACATAGTGAAACGTTGTTTTTAGTTGCTTAATTGCTACTTTTGTTGTGATTGAAGTTGTTATTGTTCTCTGAACACTCCCAGCCAAAAGAGGTTTTGATTGATGTTAGTTGAAGACTTAAATGGATTTAACTATGCCAACATGCTGTTCATTTTTGTTAAAGATCTCAATCTTTGAAGAGTCATGGTAGATGAATACTACTTAAGGTACTATAATCTACACTGATCTCCCAATCATTTAGGTAGGACCGATTCGATCGTTTCTATTCTAGATCTATTCATTTTGATGAGTCTCGCCATAGACTTCAAAATTTATAGGGAATACCAAATCTTGCGTCGTTCGTCTAAAAGACAACAGACATTTAGACCAAACTAGTTTTCATTTTTTTTATTTTAGTTTAACCTAAACTAAATAATGAATGGAGGAATAGTTTGAAAGAAGAGGCCTTCGTTACAGAAGCCCTCCACATTTCTATAGGTATAGATCCCTATATCTGATTTTTACAGCATTGATCCACCCCTTAATTGGTAATTGTAGCTGATCTAATCCATGATAGCTTACATACCAGGTGCATATAGGTAAGGCTTAATGTAGAATCCCTGTCATAAGCCCACCTAAAACCACATAATTGCATGACACATTGAACCAGGGTGGCACCGACTGGAAGCCATCCAGCCTGCAACCTTCGATGTGGGGACCTGCTAATCCAACGTTGGTCTTCAACCTTCATCCAAGGGCCGCCTCCTCTGCTTCAATCGAGGGATCCCCTCTACATGCTGATTAAAATCCATTCTTGCTGATGAAATCAATAACCCCATCGTTGTGGAAGTACCGTTGTGGATTATAAGACTTTGTTTCCAAGGGATCACAGACTCAGTTTTCCATGGGTTAACAGACTATGTTTTCCAAAGGATTTAAAGCTTACCGCAATGGGATTACCTACGAACAGTATGGAATTTCCAAAAACGTTATGGGAGTATAATTTTGAAAAAAACATTTTTTTTGATTATTTTTTTCCACTTGCTGGATTACTTGGAGGTCAGAGACATTTGGTGGTATACTTTTGTGTTGGAACTCATCTCCAAGGACAGGCGATGACTTCCAAAAAGGGGGACTGTAGTGATACAGGCCTTCATGCTTGACCTTCAAGTACACCTCTCCGTATCTCTTTGAAACTCTAAGTGTTACACTTTCTTGAAGCTCTCAAGGAAACAAGTGGACACCATTTTTGTTACAATTATTTTGAATTAATGGACACCAATTAATCAGATTGAACTTTCTTTTTAATGTGTGTTAATTCAGAATTGATCAACAGTATATTTTTGTCATTCTAATGATGATCTGTTACTTGCATGAGTTTGACCCTTCTGCTGGTTTATTTCTGCAGAACAAGCAGGTTTTAATATTATGGCACAGTTCAGGGTAAACTTTTAACTTGCAACTTCCTTCTCTATTTTGCCTGTGAAGTTAGCCATAATATTCTCTGTGCTCACAGGCCAGGTCATCTGGCCGATTCTGTAAACAGTTTTCCTGTTGTCCTTCAGAGACCATTCTGCCTATGAGATAAAAAATCCATCTCTTATTTTGTTAAACCAGCCAATAGTTATTGAGGAGGTGGGGAGACCCCGCCTCCCATATAAAGATCTACTTCCGTTTTAGACTTTAGAGTGTCGAAGGAGAAAAGTTTCTAACAACTGGTTTCCTCCTCTGGAAAAGCTGGAAACGTCCCGGTCATTGTGTCAATTAGACCTACGTTATCAGCAGAATCACAGTAAAGCCTTACTGTGATTCCTTCACTCATTTCTGAAAGAATTTGTTTTCTGAAGTTTATTTTGAAACTCATCTGGACGTTGGCTCCGTTCCTGCCGGGAGAAGCGTTCTTCTTGCTCGTCTGACTCAGCTCACACGCGCGGAGGTCATCTGGACGTGAACTGGACAACACAGTCCGTTAGTGTCCACAAAACTTCAACTCGTATCTCCAAAGACGTACCGTCAACAGGTAACGAGGCGTTGGTTGTGTTCTGAACGTGTGAGAAGCCCAGCTGAGACCTGTATGGGAAGGTTGCCACCCTGGTTGGTTCAAATAATCAACTTCGGTTAACTTAGCTTTCAATCTTTTATCTTCCATTCTATTTCTTCCTTTTCTTAACACAGTGAAACTAAGTAATGTGCCAACAGTTAAATTCTAACTGTCTGTTTGATTTTAATTTGAATTCTTGTCAACGTAGTTATTAAATCAGAGCTAATATCGATACAAATGTTTAATGTACTTTTATGATAATTTCAATAAAAGGTCTATTTTCTGGTGGACCAACATAAGTTGAAGTCTCTCGTGAAATTACATTTTTCCTAGTCACAGTTAAAGCAATTTAATACCGGAAAAAGGGTGAACTCGCGAATTGGTGAAAGGTTTATGCAGATAAGACCTGCTCGGACCTTTCATCCAAAATATAGGTAAGTCAGTAAACTGACAATAACTCCTATATTATTACAGTGGTATAACAAAAATATCTTTACCCTTTAAATTATAACTACTTGTCCTTTTTACAAAAAGCTTTTGAATAGGTAGAGTGTTATTTTATGCTTTATATAATAGTAAAAAAATATTATATTCCACCAAATCATAAAATCTTAGTAACTTCAATTTATAAAACAACACACCAGATGGATGATGATAATGCGTTCTAGTTATTGTCCTTAAAGCCCTTTTCTGTAAAATAAAAATAGGTTTTGTTGTAGTTTTGCATGCTGTACCCCAAATTTCAACACAATAAATTAAATGTGGTAGTGTGATTGACTATACAGCAAAAACAAAGAGTTATCATCAAGTAAGTCCTTTACCTTATATAGTACTCCAATGGATTTAGATCATTTAATTTTAACGTAATTTATGTGTTGCTTCCATGAAAATCTCTCATCAATAATTACACCCAAGAATTTAATTTATTTTACTCTACATATTTCAACTCTGTTGATGCTGAAAGGAACTTCAGTAGTTACTTTTTATTACTAAAAATCATATAATTTGTTATTTGAATATTTAGTGATAACTTATTTAAATTAAACCAGTTTTGTATGTTAATAAATTCCTTCTTCATCAATTCCAACATTTGCTCCAGGTTATTACCTGAATAAAAGAATGTTGTGTCATCGGCAAAAAGAACACATTGAAGAATACACGAAACATCCATTAAATCATTAATATACAATACAAACAACTTAGGAGCAAGTACAGATCCCTGCGGTACACCACATGATATCTCACAAAGGTTGGATCTTGTTTCATCTATCTGTACAAATTGTTTTCTATTCTGTAAATAACTATGTAACCACTGCAGAGCCGGTCCTCTGATGCCATATTTATTCAATTTTTCTAGTAGTTTTGTGTGATCAATCGTGTCAAATGCCTTTTTAAGATCAACAAACACACTTACAGTATTGCTTTTGATCTACTGCCGTGGTAATGTGTTCCATTAACTCCATTAAAGCCAACGAAGTTGAAATTTTTGATCTAAACCCGTATGACTATTATTAGTATATTGTGTTTTTCAAGAAAGAGATCAAATCTGGATGCAAAAAGTTTTTCCAAGATTTTAGAGAACTGTGGCAACAGAGATATTGGTCTGTAGTTGTTGTATTGACATTTGTCACCATTCTTATAAAGTGGAACCACTTTAGCTATCTTCATTCTGTTTGGAAAAATTCCCGTTGAAAACGACAAATTACAAATATATGTAAATGGTTCTATAACATGGCCTATTATTTCTTTTAAGACCATCATGTCCATATCTTCACTGACTTTAGATCTTTTGTTAGTAAATGTTTTAATTTACTGTAATATTCCCTCTTTTGTTTCCTAATAATCGCCACTAATTTGTTTTTATACGTTTTATATTTACATTCTGAATCATTTGTTCTAGATTTCAGGAAACATGAATACAGATTATTCTTTTTCTTGCATGCGTTTCTCAATCCATTAGTCATCCATGGTGGATCAACTTTTTTCTTTATTTGTTTATTCTTTGTTAGCACACAATTCTTATTGTACAAAACTTCCAGTATGTTCATAAATTCTTCATAGGATTTATTTACATCATCCACATAAACACCTTACCAATTATGTTTATCTAAGTCTTTTTTATCTATCTATGCTTTTTTTATGTGTTTATTAATTTGTTTTTATTTCTTGGACTTTTCTTATCAATATCAGCATTTATATTAGTTATGTAAATTGGTAAGTGATCACTTATATCTGTCATCAAAATACCACTTGTCATAACACCATTTATGATATTTGTAAAAAAGTTATCAATTGTAGTTGCACTGTGAGATGTAATACTTGTCGGGTTGTTAATTAAAACGAATAAACTCAAACTATACATTGAATCTGTAAATATGTTGAAGTTATTTGAATCAGTTGTGTTTCCAAGATCAATATTAAAATCTCCACATAAAATAACATTTTTGTTACAGCTTTTAACTAGTAATTCATTTAGTTTGTCCGTGAATAATTCTATTCTTGATCCTGGAGATCGATATACACAACTTATTATTATATTTTTACTATTAGTATGTATTATTTCTATTGTTATGATTTCCATTATATCGTCGACAACTAGTGACATTTCACTATGCAATCTGCACTGTAAATCAGAGTTGACAAATAAAGCCACTCCTCCACCTCTTTTATTTTTTCTATTCATGTAATATATTTCATATCCCTCAATGTGAGCGTTTTGTATATTTCCATCATTTAACCATGTTTCAGACAGTGCTATGATTGTAAAAGGTATGTTAAATTTTTTTAAATATTCTTGTATTTCAGAAATGTTTGTATTCAGACTTCTACAGTTAAGATGAATTATTGAAAGAGTCCCATTTGCCGTAGCAATTTTGTTATACTGTTCAATATTATAATATTCACTGTTTTTTATGGTCGGAAAAAGATTTCTATTAATGACATCATCGACATTGTATATTTTGAATTCTAATTCATCATGCGTTTCCATCATTTGATGTTATTGTTTGCCATGATGTTTATATTATTGATTTTATGTGTAAGAAGTTTCATGACTTGTTTTTTGTTTTCATTACATGGGCTCATCTCAATCTTTCCAAGTCATTCAACTCTCTTATCATTTTTGCCTGTTGTCCATCTTTTTCAATAATCCAAATTTTACCATTTCTCGTCCATGTTGAAAATATATTTTTTTGTTTTTTTAACAACCTTGCCACGCGAGCAAGGTAACCATTTTTCTTTGTTAAATGTTCGTTTATATAGACTCTTGTTCCTTTTAATTTTCTGGCCTGCATCAATACATTCAGCCTCATGCAAGAACATGTTCATATTTTTATCCTAAATTTCTCTTACTTTTGTTCGCACGAAGCGTTCGTACGAACATGCCACGTCAGATTCAACAAACTCTTCTATCCTCAGGAAAAGTGTGTAAATGAGCTGCGTACGTATGATGAATTGCACCTGTTCTATCCACCTGCTCGTGCACGCGGAGAGGTCATTTACATAATTCCCACCCCTCAAAACACCATATAAGGCTACGTTTCCTGCCTCAGAGAGCAGGAAGTGTCCGTTCATAAAATGACAGCGAAAAGCCAAAGAATGGCATGAAATAACCACTGCTGTTAATGTTGTGTCTCCCGTGGGTCGTACAGTATCAGAAATCAAGAAAAAATGGTTTGATCTGAAAATGGCTTCAGAAAACGTCTCGCCGCAGCACGGTGCTGGAGGTCAAGGAAAGTCTGCGTTACCGAGATGGATGGAAAAATAAATGTCATGTCAAAACTCCAACTGTGCGCTCAACTACAGCACGAGTGCGTGTATGCAGCTTATTACACAAGCGCTCCTGTCTTGTCTGAGGGCTGTTTAGAGGTGTCATAAGCCATGGGGCTAATGCATAGCCTCGATCACCTGTGGAAAATAGTGAGTTATAGGTAAATGATCAGAGAATAATTCCAAATCCTCAATTACAAATTAAAAAGTTACCAACAAGCCAGCCATCTCGCCCCGGCGCACCTGCCGTGAAGGGGGAGGAAGTCTGTAGCTCCAGTGTTTTGTGGGAAAGATTAATAACTGCCGAAGGAATCATTTCCTCATACACTGGAGCTGCAGTCTTCCTCCTTCTTCATGGCAGGAGCGCACAAAACACGGTCCCGTCAGAACCGCTGTCAGAACCACTGTCAGCACACGGGCTGACAGGGTGTTAATTTGAGGAGGGCTTTGATGACCAAGGGGAGCGCACGACTCACCGAAGCCTGCGACACACCAGACAAATTAAACTTAAAATTATAATTCTATTTCAAACAGAATAACCTATTGTCAAGAATAATTATGGTGCGTGATTTTTTAAAACCCAAAATATTTTCTAAATAACGAAGTATAAAGTTATTACTGGAGAAATTCCGTCTGGATAACAGCAGACTACTGCTTGTAAATTATACGACAGGTCTGGACCACTCGTAGATTTTGTTCGTGTCTGAAAAAAATCTTAGGATACGAAAACTTTGTTGAATGCCACAAATGCTCCTAAATCTACGGTGGCCGAGGGGTGCAAATGCGCAGCAAAAAGAGAACAGCACGCTACAAAAAGAAAACAGCGTTCCAAAAGTTGAAACACACATCAAAATGAAAACAACAGCATTCCAAAAGTTGAAACGCACATCAAAATGAAAACAACAGCGTTCCAAAAGTTGAAACACACATCAAAATGAAAACAACAGCGTTCCAAAATGAAAACAACAGCGTTCCAAAAGTTGAAACACACATCAAAATGAAAACAACAGTGTTCCAAAAGTTGAAACACACATCAAAATGAAAACAACAGTGTTCCAAAAGTTGAAACACGCATCAAAATGAAAACAGCGCTCCAACAGATGAGGCGCACTGCAAAAGATAAGTCGCGCTCCCAAAAGGGGACGACCTGCAAATACAGAACGAGCTGCAAATAGAAAAGCCACAACGGAAGTGCTCCAGACCACTAGGGGCAGTCGAACAAAGAACAAATCATAAAGCATATTATACTTTTCGGAATGGCACTAGTTGTGTATTTTAACTCCCACAGTCCAAAAAAAACATGCATGTTAGGCTGATTGGTAACTCTAAAATTGACCCTGGATGTGAGTGAAACAGGTCCCTCTTGTAAATGAGTCCCCGTGGCTCAATGAGGCTAGCCTGTGTAAATAAAGGTTGAATGAATGAATGAAAAAAAAAGAATATTTTACACTACATCGGAACTGTCACGTTGTATCTGTTTTAATAGTGTGCGGAGGAGGATCAATACATGGATGCCAAGTTGGGTCAATGGTTAAAGAGATCGCCTTGAATGCGGGAGACCCTGGTTCAATTCCCAGTCTTGGAAACGTTGTAGTAATAATTTCTTTTTTTTTAAGCCTTTTGTTTTGGATAGATCGGGTGAAATAGATAAATACATCTACATGTTTATTCTTTGTTGTTGCTTGGTTCGATCTATCCAAAACAAAAGGCTTAAAAAAAAAAAAGTAATAACAGAAAATTTCCAAGACCAGGATTTGAACCAGGGTCTCCCGCATTCAAGGCAATCTCTTTAACCATTGACCCAACTTGGCATCCATGTATCAATTCTCCTCCGCATACTATTAAAACAGATACAACGTAACAGTTCCGATGTAGTGTAAAATATTCTTTTTTTTTCATTCATTCATTCAACCTTTATTTACACAGGCTAGCCTCATTGAGCCACGGGGACTCATTTACAAGAGGGACCTGTTTCACTCACATCCAGGGTCAATTTTAGAGTTACCAATCAGCCTAACATGCATGTTTTTTTTGGACTGTGGGAGTTAAAATACACAACTAGTGCCATTCCGAAAAGTATAATATGCTTTATGATTTGTTCTTTGTTCGACTGCCCCTAGTGGTCTGGAGCACTTCCGTTGTGGCTTTTCTATTTGCAGCTCGTTCTGTATTTGCAGGTCGTCCCCTTTTGGGAGCGCGACTTATCTTTTGCAGTGCGCCTCATCTGTTGGAGCGCTGTTTTCATTTTGATGCGTGTTTCAACTTTTGGAACACTGTTGTTTTCATTTTGATGTGTGTTTCAACTTTTGGAACGCTGTTGTTTTCATTTTGATGTGTGTTTCAACTTTTGGAACGCTGTTGTTTTCATTTTGATGTGTGTTTCAACTTTTGGAACGCTGTTTTCTTTTTGCAGCGTGCTGTTCTGTTTTTGCTGCGCGTTTGCACCCCTCGGCCACCGTATAAATCACTCGTACGCACAGTTTAAGAACAAATCTGTGCGTACGAATGGTTCTTGCATGAGGTCCATTGTTTCGAGATTTTCTGCTGATAAATTTTACTACTATTACTGGTTTATCCTTTTCGTTCTTGCTGGGTAAAGTGTAACACATAGAAATATCAGCATTGTCCAGATCAATGTCCTTATCTTGAAAAAAGTCCACAACTTGTTTTTTCAAGAGTTCGCTGTTCTCTGCATCCTCTGTCGATTTTTCACCTGAAACCACTCTTGTAAAAAGTCGAGGTTTAATCTCTAGGCCAGTGATAACAAGATTATCTTGTCTCGCATTTTGTTCCAGATCATCAATTCGTTGCTCTAGAATATTTATTTTTTGTCTTTATTTTCTAACTGCAGTCTCAGTTGTTTTACCTCCTCAAACAAGCCCATTAGGAGTTTATTTTGAGATGTCAGTGCAACTAATTCTGAGTTAATAAAGTTCAAAGATTTTCTGATTTCCTCCATATCATCCAAGGACTGTTTGGGCTGCTCCTTTTTTTGTTTTGATGACATTGTTTAACGACTGAGATTTTCACGATGGTGGTGTATCCACGCTAGCACACTGCCACAACAGGCAGGAAAAGTACTGATCAATCCACTCCTAGGATCCACACAAATAACACTCTTCTCAAGAAACAGTTACTCACAAGAACCAGAGTTGAAGGTTGAAGAGCGATATCTAACTGCCGAATCGAACAGCCTCTCAGTCACGGCCGCTCCCAATCCTTAGTAGAATATACTAACCAGGCCGGTCTCCCACCTCGATGCTGCTAGCTCCTCCGCTCTCCCGGTTCGGTGCTGCTCGGTGCCGTCTGCCTTGACGCTCACCCGTCTAGGCGTTACCAGCCTTGCCGCTCTCCCGGCTAGGTGCCACTAGCCTCGCCGCTCTCCCGGCTAGGTGCCTTTAGCCTCGCCGCTCTCCCGGCTAGGTGCCACTCGTTCTGCCACTCTCACGTCTAGGTGCTGTTAGCCTCCCCGTTCTCCCGGCTAGGTGTTGCTAGCTCCGCCACTCTCCCACCACGGTGCTGCTTGGTGCCGCTTGCCTCGCCGCTCTCTCGGCCAGGCGCCGCCAGCTCCGACGCTCTCACAGCTATGTGCTGTTAGCCTCGCCGCTCTCCCGGCTAGGCGCTGTTAGCTCCGACGCTCTCCTGGCTAGGTGCTACCAGCCTTGCCGCTCCCCCGGCTAGGCGCTGCTAGCACCGACACTCTCACGGCTAGGTGCTGTTAGCCTCGCCGCTCTCCCGGCTAGGTGCCGCCAGCACCGACGCCCTCCTGGCTAGGCGCTACTAGCCTCGCCGCTCACCCGGCTAGGTGCCGCTCGTTCAGCCGCTCTCACGGCTAGGTGCTGCTAGCTCCGCCATACTCCGAGACCACCACGATGCTGCTCGGTGCCGCTTGCCTAGCCGCTCTCCCGGCTAGGTGCTGCTAGCTCCAACGCTCTCCCAACTCGTCCCCACACGCAAAGCAGGCAGGCGACAATCCTCAACAATCCTCCCCTGACAACAATTCTCCAGATTTGTTTGAAAATGAGATTGTTTGCAAATTTATGACTCCAACGTAGCAGAGCGCTAGTGTAGTAGAAAGTATAGATTCTTCATGTAAAATGTAGTGGAGTAAAAGTACAAGTACCCACATTTATTTCTACTTAAGTAAAGTACAGATACATGGAAAATGTACTTAAGTACAGTAACAAAGTACTTGTACTTAGTTACATCCCACCACTGCAATCAACCATCAGGGTGCTAACGATCCATCGTTAGGCTGATGGTCCTCCTTGATCATGTGAGCAGCTAGTTTTGGCTGTCAGCAGCAAACTGGTTGATCCACGACGAGAAGGTGCTATTGAGCTGAATACAGCACCTCAGACTGAGAAAGTCTTTCGGAGGAAAGATGAAACGTTTCTACAATTTTTGTTTTGTTTTTTTGAATGTCCAGAGGACCAGACTTTTTAGATGTTTCTACCTGGATTATTGAGCATGCATCAGATCATTTTATATGCTTCAGCCAATAATACCTGACAGCTGATGTGAACGTTGGTATTTTTGGCATAAGAAACTTTGTGTACACAAGGTAAAAGCATCCATCCATTTCTGAACACTGTTGGATTTTACACCTGGATTATTGAGCATGGATTTTGGTATCCGTCCATTATCTTTACTTGCTACTTCCTTTTCGGGTCGCAGGGGCCACAGGTGCCGCTGATAAATTCAGTGGCAGGAGTTCGCTGATAAATTCTAGTTCAGAAAATTACTCATCTGGAAACATACAAACATCCAGCAGTCAATGTGCAAAAGGCGGGGGACACCCTGGACAGGTCTCCAGTCCATCACAGGGACACATACAGACAACATTCACTCTCTGGGACAATTTAGAGTTACCAATCAGTCTAACATGCAGGTTTTTGGTCTGTGGGAGGAAACTGGAGTACCTGGAGAAAACCCACGCATCATGGAGAGAGCATGCAAACTCCACCCAGAAAGGCACCTGGCTGGGATTTGGACCGGTGACCTTCTTGCTGACAGACAGCAACTCTACCATCTGCACCACCATGCTGCCCCATGGTAAATCTAAAAAGGTTTAAATTAAATTAAAATAAATTAAACCAAAAGTCCATTTCATTTTAAAGGATTTGGAAGAAAAAAAAATCATGAGTTTCAGCAGATAAGTTTGTGGTTTTATACGTTTTACTTTTTTTAGGAAACTGAAATATTTGTGTAACAACGGGCCAAGACATGTGTTGTCAATTTTCATTTCATTGCACATCATGCGCTGTGGCAGGATGGCACAGATCTTTCTTCCACCTTTAACCATGTGTACTGAAACATCCTTTTATTTTGGATGTCATGGCAACATGTTAAACAGTTTGACTATTTAAACATTAACTTCACAAAATGTCAACTTCATGTGAGACTATTTTCTTGCTGAGACAGAATAACTGAAGTAATCTACAGCATCTTTGTTTTTCTTTAAGAGAGAAAAAACTAACAATTACAACTTTAAAAACGTGCCAACCTTTTCTCATTTTACCTAGCATGTGGCCCTTTGCTTTGTGCAGCCTGTGCTGTTTTCATGGGCTTCCAAAGAGACAACAATGTTTATCTGAAATGTGCTTTTTCACTAATCTGTATATTTGACAGAGGAACAGTTTGTAACAGAAGCAGTAAACTGACTGAATTTCCTGGCATCAATGAGCTACTTTGAGATGTGTTTCTTTCATTTTTACCATTGTCTTCCAAAAACTTTTGGACAATCTGAATTCTGAAGATAAAAATATGGTGGCTGGAACACATCACTGACTGTTTTTGTGCCCCGACGCAGAGCAAAAAGGGGAAAACACCCTCTGCCCATCTGTCATTCTGTCCGTGCATATTGTAAGCCCAATGACTTGAAATTGAAGTGAGGTACTGACATCCATTTTGTTGTGTAGTTACATTCAGGTGTAAGGGAGGTTCCTATTGAAAATTAGGTTGCCACATTAAAATCCATGATGGCTGCTGGATCCGACTCATGGGAAAAAAGCATAGATTTTACTGGTCTGTTTAAAAGAGTGTCATCATTTATTCCATATTTATTCAAACTTTATTCTATGTGTTGTTGAATCTAATGAGTTTCCTTAAAAAATCATAATGATGGTTCCTTTATTTTTCATGGGGGCTAAGTTAAAATTTAGAGGCGCTCTTTCATTTCATGTGGTGGTGAATAAATGTGCTCCCTCCACGCGCCAGAATCCGTCACTCTGCACTGCTTCAGACAAGCAAAAACAAAAAGCCTGCCTCTCCACAGTGGAACTCCTACCACTGGAATATTTTGAACCAAAAACATTATGTTTAGTCATATTCGCTGATAAATTCTAGTTCAGAAAATTACTCATCTGGAAACATACAAACATTCTCTGTTCAGATCCTTCAGCAACGGAAGACATCTCTTGGTCTGTAAATAGGAGGTGGCAGATGGAATATCAGTAAAAGAGAAAAGAAAGATGTGGCCGTGTTTAGTATCTGTGACATCTGTGAGGATAAAGGAGGATGTCCAGAAAGATGTATTTTATTAAATCTGCATGAGAAGAAGTCTTAACTCTGTTTTGAGCAAAATGCCCAGTTTCAGAAAAAGTTGCTTTAACATCCAAGAACACTGGCTGACCAAGACAAAAAGAAAATCACTATATGGGTTTAAATAGGCAAGGTAAAAGCTTTGTAATTCAAAATCAGCTCTGTGATTATTAAGGTTTTGAAGACAACAACTTAATCTGCTTTAATTGCTGCAGGATGTAAATTCCTATTTCTTACAGAAACTTCTGAAATAACTGTTCAAGAAATCAATTCACATGAACTCAATATCTCAATGAATATTCTGGGAGCATTAGACAATTTAAAAAAACATCTAGCCACCACACAGACCAGACTGTAAACCTATTTTAGGTCTTAAGGTTGTGCTGGACAAGTTTTGTGCTGCTTTATGAATTTGGGATTATAATGATAAAAATAAATAATGTAAAATTTTATGGAAAAACAAATCAATAGCACTTTGTATGGTTAAATAAAACAACAAGTTGTCACTTTAACATTTAATGAGACAACAAACCAAAGTTATGTGGAAAACATTTACAATTCCCTTTTATTTACACTAACTTTGTGGATTTGTTTGAACATAACTCTTCTAACCTGTTTATGTGATCCTCACACTTTCTGAAGCCACTGTTTTAAGAAATAGTATGTATCTAATTACCATTTAGAAAACTAAGAACCTGTCTCTGCTGGATTTTGTTTTGTAGGTGAATATCTGGAAGAGTCTTTAGGTAATAAGAGGTGCAATGTAGAGCTGTTTCCTCTGAGCGAGCTGGTCCCTGGTTCAAATCCTGGCCGAGGGCCTTTCTGTGTAAATCTAAAAAAGCTAAGTCTGGTCCTCTGGACATTCCAAAAACAAAACAAAACAAAAAAGTAGAAACGTTTCGTCTTTCGACCCAAAGACTTCCTCAGTCGGACGAAAGACGAAACATTTCTACTTTTTTTGTTTTGTTTTATTTTTTGAATGTCCAGAGGACCAGACTTAGCTTTTTTAGATTTTTCTACATGGATTATTGAGCATGCATCAGAGTACTTTCTAGGTGGATTTTCCATGTTCTCTACGTGGATGTGTGGTTTTCTCCAGGTACTGCAGTTTCCTCCCACAGACCAAAAACATGCATGTTACACTGATTCTTCTCCTTCTTCTTCTTCTTTCAGCTTTTCCCTTTTCAGGGGTCGCCACAGCGATTCATCCTCCTCCACCTCACTCTGTCCTCTGCATCCTCTGTCCTCACTCCAACTACCTTCATGTTTGTTTATGTTTATGTTTATTAAATTTGTTCATTTTTTTACAAAAGAAACAATACAAGGCAATCTCATAATGATAGTGTACAAAATGTAAAAAAATGAAAGGTGGCAGAAAGAAGAATAAATCTTATTATATCTGCCCCTTATCTCCAACAATCAGATTAAACAACAGTAGTCAAACCATGTAAACAATAATAATCTTCAACCAACTTTTTCCAACAGTCAGGTTAAACAATAATATTCTTCAACCAACAGTACAAAATTACTAACTCTTTTTAATTTTCTAACTAACAGTACAAAATGACTAACTCTTTCTAATTTTCTAACTAATACAATACACATTACGTTATTTCACATATATTTTTTTAACACATTTGTTTTGATCATTTTTTTAAATGTAAACATTGACTTGGCATTTTTAACTACATTCTCCAAGCCATTCCATAATCTAATTCCCTGGATTGAGGTAGAACGTCCCTTCAAACTGGTTCTGAATTGTGGTTTTACAAACAACTCTGTTCCCTTAAGATTATAACAACTTTGTCTTTTAACAAAGTGCATTTGGATATTTAAAGGTAATGCATTATTTTGAGCTCTATACATAACTGATAAAATATTATAGTCTACCAAATCATGGAACTTCAATAATTTTAGTTGATAAAATAATGTACTTGATGGATGACGGTAATGCTTTCTAGTGATAATTCTTACAGCTCTTTTCTGTAATACAAAAATAGGCTTTGTGATTGTTTTACACGCTTTCCCCCAAACATCAATACAATAGATTAAGTGTGGAACAATGATTGTGTTATACAACAAATACAGAGCTTTATCATTCAATAGGTCTCTGACTTTGTACAGTACTGCTATCGATCTAGCTATTTTTATTCTTACAGAATTTATGTGTTGTTTCCATGTCAGTTTGTCATCAATGATAACACCCAAAAACTTCACCTCACTCACTCTACAAATCTCAACATCCTCAATTTTGAGTGGAACATCAACAGTTTTCTTTCTATTACCGAATATCATGTAATTAGTTTTCTCTAGATTTAATGATAATTTATTTATTTTAAACCAAGTTTGTATCTTGACAAATTCTGTCTTTATCAATTCTAACATTTGTTCTATATCTTCACCTGAACAGAAAAAAGTGGTATCATCAGCGAAAAGTACACATTTAAGGAGTCCTGACACATTTACCAAGTCATTCACATATAAAATAAAAAGCTTTGGTCCAAGTACAGAGCCTTGGGGAACTCCACATGTGATATTACAGAGGTCAGATCTTACATCATTTATTTGTACAAATTGTTTCCTATCTTTTAAGTAGCTAGATACCCACTGTAATGCTGGTCCTCTAATACCATATTTGTTCAGTTTTTCAAGGAGAATGGTGTGATCAATAGTATCGAATGCTTTTTTTAAATCAACAAAAATACTGATACAATATTGTTTTTGATCGACAGCAGTAGTTATTTGTTCCATTAATTCCATGAGAGCCATTGATGTAGAGTTTTTTGATCTAAACCCATACTGACTGTTGCTTAGAATATTTTGTTTATCTATAAATTGGTCTAGTCTGTTCACAAATAGTTTTTCAAGAATTTTTGAAAACTGTGGTAACAAGGATATAGGTCTATAATTGTTGAATACACATTTATCACCATTTTTAAAAAGAGGAACGACCTTAGCTACTTTCATATTATCTGGAAAAATTCCTGTTGAAAATGATAAGTTACATATGTATGTGAACGGCTCAATAACATGGCTCATTATGTCCTTTACAAACATCATATCCATGTCCACCCAGTCTTTCGATCTCTTGTCTGTAAGATGTTTTACTACATTCATTATTTCCTCTTTGTTAGTTCCATTTAGGAAAATACTATTTGCACAACCTGTAATTGAGTGGATCATATTTTTATCTACTTTTGGTATCTTAGCTGCAAGGCTTGATCCAACATTTACAAAATATTGATTAAATCCATTAACAATTTCATTTTCATCATGAACTTCATCGTTGTCTTTTACAAAATATTTTGAAATACCAGTTTTTGCTTTATGATTCTTCAGTACACCATTCATTACTCGCCATGTTGCTTTCATATCACCATTAGTTTTATCTAATAATTTACTATAATATTCTTTCTTATGTTTCCTTATAATCCCTACTAATTTATTTTTATACTTTTTATATTTTTCTTCTGCGCTCTGACTTCGTAATTTCAAGAAACATGAATACAAATAATTCTTTTTTTTACATGCATTTCTTAACCCTTTTGTCATCCATGGTTGATCATTCGTATTTCTCTTTGTGTAATTTGTTTGCACACAATTCTTTACATACAGGGTTTCCAAGATATTCATAAACTCATCATATGCTCTGTTCGCATCATCAACATACACATCATTCCAGTCTTGTTTATCCAGATCCTCTTTCAATTTTTCCAAAACTTTTTTTGATGTGTTTATGATCTTTTTCTTCGTTGTGACTGCTTTTGTGATATTTTGATCATTTTTAAAGATTGTGAAAACTGGTAAATGATCACTTAAGTCGGTCGTTAAGATACCACCTATCACATCCCCATTTGTTATATTTGTGAAAATATTATCAATTATTGTGGCACTATGAGTTGTAATTCTTGTTGGCTTTGATATCAATGGATACATATTTAAACTGTACATTGAGTTTATAAATGTGCTTATGTTATTTGAATCTGTTTTATTTCCCATATCAATGTTAAAGTCTCCACACAAAAAAATATTTTTATTAAAACTCTTCTCCATTAGTTCCAAGATTTTATCAGTGAATATTTCTATATTTGCTCCTGGTGATCTATATACACAACTTATTATTATGTTTTTATCGTTTTTGTTTATAATTTCTATTGTTATCATTTCCATAATATTATCAACTATTATTGACATTTCATTATTTAATTTACATTTTATTTCATTATTGACAAATAGTGCGACACCACCACCTCTTTTATTATTTCTGTTCATATGATATAATTCATACCCCTCGATGTGAATATTACTTGTGTTATCATCATTAAGCCATGTCTCTGACAGCGCTATTATCGTAAAAGTTCTATTTAATTGTTTTAAGTAATCTGTTATTTTGGATATGTTTGCATTTATACTTCTGCTATTAAAGTGAATAATGGAGAG
>JBBPBX010013362.1:32112-52513 GCA_038048925.1 Garcialebias charrua
AATAAACTTATTTTTTTTAAAGCCTTGCTGTGCGCTCCTGTGGCAGACATTTGCAGCAGAGCTAAACGTAGTTGCGACCTATACACCAGTGCGACCTATCTAGGGATTTTTCCAATCTATTGGTGATAATTGAACAATGCGACCTATACTCCGGTGCGACCTATACTCCGAAAAATACGGTATTAATATTGACCAAATTGAGAGTTTTATGTTTACTTGCCAGTGATTTCAAATTTCTTTGAAGGCTAAGTACAAATAAAAGGTGAACATTAATGTGTTGGTAAAGTTTGTACAGTTTTTCTGAGGCTTTTATATTGTTTATATTGATATCGAATTATATCAACCTCCTGCTGGTGTTTATAATTGTTTGACTATAAACCACACCCACCCCAATACAGGTAATTATCAAATCAAATTTGACAGTGCTACTGGAAAATAATATAACTCAAAATCTCTAATAAATCTTACATTTGAATCATTTTATCTTTACAAAAATAAACTAAATATCACACTTATATCTTAATCATTTTAAATGAATCTCAGTGTATCACCTATGAACTCAAAACTATATAGTTATATTTGTTAACCATTATAAACTGCATTTAGGTTCCAACAAGTGGGTTGAGTTGGGAACTTTGTTCGATTGGAAGCTAAAATGTTTGGGAACAACTGTTTCATAAAATGTGTTTGCTTCTGACAAAACATTAGCTCCAGCAGCTACAGACGAGTGTGGTGCTCAGCATTTGATCATTTAGTTTCTAAATGGAGAAATGTTAGTGTCTCTGAAATAAACAGCATAAACATCTTCACCTTCCAAACCAAACCAAAATGTTTTGACTTGACAGTTTTCGCTTTTGAAGAAGACTTTCCATGAAAGTGACATATTATTTATAAAACTTAACATCTTTAGAAAACCTTTTTGTTAAGTTGAATGCACATTGCTCTGCAATAAAAGGATTGTTTGGCAAAGACAGGGACTTGCTTCTTATGGGAAGACAAATGGTACAGGTAGTCCCCGATTTACGAGCGCTCTGATCTGCGAGGTTCCAGACTTACGAGCTGCACATTTTTGGAAAAAACGAAAAAAATACTGAGTTTTCATGTGTTTTTTCACTTCAGTTAGCAAGTTAAGCATATAAACACACGTTTCCGATCATTTTTATGCACTCAAAAGTAGTTTTTAGATGAAAATAGAGTGTTTTTAGGTGCGCTAGCGAAAACCGTTCCAATTTACGAGCGGATTTCCGGATTTACGAGCGAAATGGCGGCCGTTCCAAATTACGAGATTTCCGGTTTACGAGCGCCTCGTTGTGACGGATCTCGCTCGTAAATCGGGGACTACCTGTATAATGGCCATCAATAAACCTTGAGGATTGAGACACCATCTCAATGAACTTGTGATCTTCTTTAGACGTTTCTGTGTCATCATTTTGTCCAATGTCAGGAAAGTCCTGTTAGGACTGCAGTTGCCAAAGTTCTTCTAACCTGGCAATTGAGGTTCTGTTAGCAGTCACTTCTGTAAGTTTGTTTTTGTACATTGAAGCACTTCCACCTCTGATTGGCCCATTTATTGTCCATCCTAATCTGGTCCTCACACTATATGGTCCATTTCCAACACTGTTGATTATCTGTAGTGGTTCCATTGCTTTGGGAACATTAGCTCCAATAAGCAATCCAACTTCTGCCTTGATTGTAGGAAGCTTTACATCCTTCAGGTTTGGCCAAATGTTAACATCTTCCTGACAGGGAATATTCTCTTTGGCCACAGGAATAGTTTCCTGTGAAAATACTTCTGAAAGCTGTATGTACTGATCACCATCCAGGCTACTGATGTCAAGTCCACCAACAACATAAGTCTTCATAAGAGATTTTTTTCCCTTTGTGCGCAGTAAAATGCTGATATTATGCCCCGTCATACATAGCTGGTTAATGAGCAACTTTGAGACAGAAGTGGCAGAACTACCTGGATCCAAAAAGGCATAGTTAGTTACTTCTTCCGTTCCTTTTTGTGACTTAACACGTACTTAATTGACAGCACACAGTCTTTCTTACCGGCCCCAGTGACTCCAAAACCTTTCACTCATTTGGACAAGAGCGCTTGATATTGTTCGTCTTTCACAGCTTTCTCTTGTTGTTTTCTGTCCTGAGTCTTTAGAAGTCATGTGTAGCAGTGTAGGATGCAGTCGTGAACATCCTTGACACTGAGCCTTTTTCTTGCAGCTGTTGCTCATATGACCATGTTTTAAGCAACTAAAGCATAGTCCTTTACTTTTCAAAAAATCTATCTTCTCTGCATGTGTTTTACGCTTTAGTTTTCTGCAGGATGAAAGAGTGTGTTGCTCTCCTTTACAGAAACCAGAAGGTTTGCTCTTTGGGTCTAGGTGTGGTGTCTGTGTCTGTTGTCTTTCCGGCTCGCAGCTGTCTGTACCATCTCTATATTCACCTTTGGGGTGAAAGACAGTTGTTGCAAACACCCTTTTTGGTTTAACTGTTTGTGCACATTGCACCTTTAAGTTCTGCTTTGCAGGTTCCTTTACATTAGCTGAATCTTTAATATTTCCATACAGTGGGTGAAGCATGTACTAAACTTGCTTATTTACAAAGTCAACAAAGTCTTTAAACTTTACTCTTTTCTTTGTGTTTTCTTGCAAGTCACAAGCCTTCTTTCAACCTTGGCTCTCAATGGAGGCAGTCATATTCCTTCCCTCTCCCGTCCTCCTCCCCCCCCACCACCCCCTGCTGCCTGCAGCTCCTCAGCTAAGCACCTCGAACGCAAATTAAGATGGATTGGAGGTTTGGGCATTCGATTCTACGAACAAGATTTCTACAGAAGAACGGCAAAGGGGAGCCGGTCCACCCACATAGAGTGACGAAGAGGATACGCCATGGATTCCTGTGGATGGTGTGCGTCTCGCTCTCTGTGCTGTGCTCTGTGGAGGTGAAGAATCTGGTTTATATTGGATTATGATGGCAGCGCTTTGCTTTTTGGCGTTTGTGGAGCACTGGTCTATCGCAAAGGAGGGAGACTTCAGGAGGACTTAATGCCTGGAGCACCCGACGTCCGATCTGCACGGTGATCTCGAGAAATCAGCTGTTTGCGAGCTTATCCAGAGGGTGAACAGATCACCCTCGGACTGGGACTCTGCACGCTGTGGTCAACATCTGAGGTCAGAGCTTGGATCAGTGGAAAAAGTCCCGAATTGGATCACTTGGAACAGAGTCGCCCTTACAGACTGAAGGCTACAGAAATTACAATGTGAGCCTGAAGTGAAAATATTTGTCAATTCTTATCTGACTCCCTTGGAAACAGCCTTGAAAAAGGCTGGATATCTAATTTCTCCTGAGATGTGCTTTACTGTGGACAAAACAGCTGCTCTTTGTCTTGTCTGCTACCCCCCCCCCCCGGAGAACTTTTCTATGAGCGTTATCGGAGGCCGGCTGGTCAGACTGTCGCTATCTGGTGTCTCATGGACAGAATCCTCCCTGCCTCAGTCTCAACATGCAACATGTAACTGTCTAAATGTGCTTATTGGTATAGTTTTTACTGTGTCATGCGGTGTCTTGGCAGACAAAATGTGATACATTTTTTTTAATACCAACGCTGTGACCCTCAATGGTACTTTCCTTTTTTCACACCTTTGACCTTCATCCCGAAACGGATGAGAGAGGCCGCGCTGAAGAACATGTCATGTGTTCTGAATAAGCAGCAGCTTTACACACTCTCCATCTCGGGTTGACTGTGCATACATAATCACGCTGTATTGGTAACAACTGGTGCAATGTTAATAAAAGCTCTTGAATCTTGAATCTTCTTTCTCCATGTTTCTCTGAGCTTGTATGGAAGCTTGTTAACTAGAGCCTTAATGTTGGTTGTATTGTCCAAATCTTCCATGCAGTTTAATATCTGCTATGACATTGGAGCCACTTATCAGAAATAATGCAAAGGATTGTAGAGCAGCACCATCTTCTGGCTTGATTGTCTGCCAGCTCAATACTTCACTTATATATGCTTCTGCTATTTTATAATCATCACCAAAGAAGTCCTTCAACATCTGCTTAGCATGAGCATAACCTACTGAAGGTTCCATGTGGAGGCAGCTTTTTACTAGTTCATGTGGTTGTCCAGCTGTGTACTGAAGCAAAAACTGAAGACGTTCTGAATTATTGTCAGTACGATCTTCAATTCCATGCTTGATAGCTCTGATGAAGGGTTTGTACTCCAATGAGTCTCCTTTGAATATTGGAATTGTGAGTTCAGGCAGAAGTGATGCTTTGTGACTCTTTACAAAATACACACGTGAAGATCCACAACTTCTCCTCCTCCACCATAACCCTCAGCACTGGCTCTCCTCAAGGATGTGTGCTGAGCCCCCTTCTGTTCACTCTGCTCACATATGATTGTACAGCCACACTTCCAGGCTGTCATATTGTTAAGTTTGCAGATGATACAGCGGTGGTGGGATGCATCACAAACAATGATGAGTCCAGCTACAGACAGGAGGTGGAACACCTGGAGAGCTGGTGCAAAGAGAATAATCTTCACATGAATGTGAAGAAGACAAAGGAGATGATTGTGGACTTCAGAAGGAACAAACACACCCACGCCCCACTGAAAATAGGTGGGTCTGCAGTGGAAGTGGTCTCCAGCTACAAATACTTGGGTGTACACATGAATGATAACCTCAGCTGGAGCAACAACACCACCAGCCTGATCAAGAAAGGTCATCAGAGACTCTACTTCCTCAGACGGCTGAGACGAGCTGGTCTGAGCAGCCCAGTTCTCACCTCGTTCTACAGGTGTGCAGTGGAGAGCGTCCTGTGCTCCAGCATCAACGTGTGGCATGGAGGCTGCACAGTTGAAGAGAGGAAAGCTCTACAGAGAGTGGTGAAGGCTGCACAGAAGTCTGTTGGAGTCAGTCTCCCCACCATCACAGACATTTACACCTCCAGATGCAGGAAAAGAGCCACCTGCATCATGAAAGACCTCACTCACCCAGCACACTCACTCTTTGCCCCACTCCCCTCAGGACGGAGGTTGAGGAGCATCAAATGTAGAACCACTAGACTGAGGAACAGCTTCTACCCTGAGGCTGTTAGACTCATGAATAAATAAAAATAAAATAAAAAATAAACACTGCAAAATATCACATCATGCTGATGCTGATCTGTTTTCTTGTTGCTGTGTTCATCTGTGTTCATCTGTGACCATCTGCTCATACAAACTCATGTTCGTGCTGCTGTTTATTTCCACTATATTAGGCTTAGTGTATTACTAGTTGATGTTTTTCTTAGTTAATTCTAGATGTTATTACTGTTTTTCTCTTGCATTTGTTGTTGGATGTAACTGGGACCCCGTGTACATAATCTCGTTTTCATCACATGTACCACATGCGGTGCAAATGACAATAAAGACTCTCTGACTCTGACTCTGACTCTCTCTGATACTCAGTTACAGTAGCTGGCTGAGAAACTGCCTTGCAAAGACTCCATCGCTGGTCCATCATTGAAGTTTGTGATCGGATCGTCTGAAGAACTGGGTGGTTTAATGGGCTGAACAGCATGGTCCACAGTGGGAGCTGGCAAGACACTATGCGGCCATTGTGTTAAGGTGGCATATGTCTATGTTTTATCCCCATTTTCTTATGTTCCTATAATGCTTTCAATCAATCAATCAATCAATCAACTTTATTTCTATAGTACATTTTAAAAACCACAGGGTTAACCAAAGTGCTGTACAATAACACAAAAGACAAGTTAATTAAAATGATTAAAAAAAACAAAGCATAAACAAATAAAAAATACATATACCAGTCTCACTGCAGGTGTGTTAAAATGCCATAAAAAAATAAGATCACGTGTTAAAAGCCAAGGTATAAAAGTGTGTTATTAAAATAGATCTAAAAACAGGAAGAGAGGAGGCCTGTCTGACACTCAAGGGTAAGTTGTTCCACAGCCTGGGAGCAACGACTGCAAACGCTCTGTCACCTCTGAGCTTCAGCCTAGTTTTGGGGACTGTCAACAGCAACTGAGCCGCTGATCTTAGAGATCGGGGAGGGCAGTAGGGCTGAAGCAGCTCAGACAAATATGGTGGGGCAAGGTTGTTCAGGCATTTAAAAACAAACAGCAAAGGTTTAAAATGTATTCGGTAGTGCACAGGGAGCCAGTGAAGGGATGCCAGGATGGGAGTAATATGCTCGCGCCTATGGGTCTGAGTTAACAGGCGAGCAGCAGAATTCTGCACAAGCTGCAGACGGGCGAGACAGGTCTGGTCAGTGACGTGCGGTCAGGGGAGGCAAGTGAGGCCATGCCTCCCCTNTCAACCTTGGCTCTCAACGAAGGCGGTCGCTAGTCCTTCCCTCTCCCGTCCTTCCCCCCCCCTGCTGCCTGCAGCTCCTCAGCTAAGCACCTCGAACGCAAATTAAGATGGATTGGAGGTTTGGGCATTCGATTCTACGAACAAGATTTCTACAGAAGAACAGCAAAAGGGAGCCGGTCCACCCACATAGAGTGACGAAGAGGATACGCCATGGATTCCTGTGGATGGTGTGCGTCTCGCTCTCTGTGCTGTGCTCTGTGGAGGTGAAGAATCTGGTTTATATTGGATTATGATGGCAGCGCTTTGCTTTTTGGCGTTTGTGGAGCACTGGTCTATCACAAAGGAGGGAGACTTCAGGAGGACTTAATGCCTGGAGCACCCGACGTCCGATCTGCACGGTGATCTCGAGAAATCAGCTGTTTGCGAGCTTATCCAGAGGGTGAACAGATCACCCTCGGACTGGGACTCTGCACGCTGTGGTCAACATCTGAGGTCAGAGCTTGGATCAGTGGAAAAAGTCCCGAATTGGATCACTTGGAACAGAGTCGCCCTTACAGACTGAAGGCTGCAGAAATTACAATGTGAGCCTGAAGTGAAAATATTTGTCAATTCTTATCTGACTCCCTTGGAAACAGCCTTGAAAAAGGCTGGATATCTAATTTCTCCTGAGATGTGCTCTACTGTGGACAAAACAGCTGCTCTTGTCTTGTCTGCTACCCCCCCGGAGAACTTTTCTATGAGCGTTATCGGAGGCCGGCTGGTCAGACTGTCGCTATCTGGTGTCTCATGGACAGAATCCTCCCTGCCTCAGTCTCAACATGCAACATGTAACTGTCTAAATGTGCTTATTGGTATAGTTTTTACTGTGTCATGCGGTGTCTTGGCAGACAAAATGTGATACATTTTTTTTAATACCAACGCTGTGACCCTCAATGGTACTTTCCTTTTTTCACACCTTTGACCTTCATCCCGAAACGGATGAGAGAGGCCGCGCTGAAGAACATGTCATGTGTTCTGAATAAGCAGCAGCTTTACACACTCTCCATCTCGGGTTGACTGTGCATACATAATCACGCTGTATTGGTAACAACTGGTGCAATGTTAATAAAAGCTCTTGAATCTTGAATCTTCTTTCTCCATGTTTCTCTGAGCTTGTATGGAAGCTTGTTAACTAGAGCCTTAATGTTGGTTGTATTGTCCAAATCTTCCATGCAGTTTAATATCTGCTATGACATTGGAGCCACTTATCAGAAATAATGCAAAGGATTGTAGAGCAGCACCATCTTCTGGCTTGATTGTCTGCCAGCTCAATACTTCACTTATATATGCTTCTGCTATTTTATAATCATCACCAAAGAAGTCCTTCAACATCTGCTTAGCATGAGCATAACCTACTGAAGGTTCCATGTGGAGGCAGCTTTTTACTAGTTCATGTGGTTGTCCAGCTGTGTACTGAAGCAAAAACTGAAGACGTTCTGAATTATTGTCAGTACGATCTTCAATTCCATGCTTGATAGCTCTGATGAAGGGTTTGTACTCCAATGAGTCTCCTTTGAATATTGGAATTGTGAGTTCAGGCAGAAGTGATGCTTTGTGACTCTTTACAAAATACACACGTGAAGATCCACAACTTCTCCTCCTCCACCATAACCCTCAGCACTGGCTCTCCTCAAGGATGTGTGCTGAGCCCCCTTCTGTTCACTCTGCTCACATATGATTGTACAGCCACACTTCCAGGCTGTCATATTGTTAAGTTTGCAGATGATACAGCGGTGGTGGGATGCATCACAAACAATGATGAGTCCAGCTACAGACAGGAGGTGGAACACCTGGAGAGCTGGTGCAAAGAGAATAATCTTCACATGAATGTGAAGAAGACAAAGGAGATGATTGTGGACTTCAGAAGGAACAAACACACCCACGCCCCACTGAAAATAGGTGGGTCTGCAGTGGAAGTGGTCTCCAGCTACAAATACTTGGGTGTACACATGAATGATAACCTCAGCTGGAGCAACAACACCACCAGCCTGATCAAGAAAGGTCATCAGAGACTCTACTTCCTCAGACGGCTGAGACGTGCTGGTCTGAGCAGCCCAGTTCTCACCTCGTTCTACAGGTGTGCAGTGGAGAGCGTCCTGTGCTCCAGCATCAACGTGTGGCATGGAGGCTGCACAGTTGAAGAGAGGAAAGCTCTACAGAGAGTGGTGAAGGCTGCACAGAAGTCTGTTGGAGTCAGTCTCCCCACCATCACAGACATTTACACCTCCAGATGCAGGAAAAGAGCCACCTGCATCATGAAAGACCTCACTCACCCAGCACACTCACTCTTTGCCCCACTCCCCTCAGGACGGAGGTTGAGGAGCATCAAGTGTAGAACCACTAGACTGAGGAACAGCTTCTACCCTGAGGCTGTTAGACTCATGAATAAATAAAAATAAAATAAAAAATAAACACTGCAAAATATCACATCATGCTGATGCTGATCTGTTTTCTTGTTGCTGTGTTCATCTGTGTTCATCTGTGACCATCTGCTCATACAAACTCATGTTCGTGCTGCTGTTTATTCCCACTATATTAGGCTTAGTGTATTACTAGTTGATGTTTTTCTTAGTTAATTCTAGATGTTATTACTGTTTTTCTCTTGCATTTGTTGTTGGATGTAACTGGGACCCCGTGTACATAATCTCGTTTTCATCACATGTACCACATGCGGTGCAAATGACAATAAAGACTCTCTGACTCTGACTCTGACTCTCTCTGATACTCAGTTACAGTAGCTGGCTGAGAAACTGCCTTGCAAAGACTCCATCGCTGGTCCATCATTGAAGTTTGTGATCGGATCGTCTGAAGAACTGGGTGGTTTAATGGGCTGAACAGCATGGTCCACAGTGGGAGCTGGCAAGACACTATGCGGCCATTGTGTTAAGGTGGCATATGTCTATGTTTTATCCCCATTTTCTTATGTTCCTATAATGCTTTCAATCAATCAATCAATCAATCAACTTTATTTCTATAGTACATTTTAAAAACCACAGGGTTAACCAAAGTGCTGTACAATAACACAAAAGACAAGTTAATTAAAATGATTAAAAAAAACAAAGCATAAACAAATAAAAAATACATATACCAGTCTCACTGCAGGTGTGTTAAAATGCCATAAAAAAATAAGATCACGTGTTAAAAGCCAAGGTATAAAAGTGTGTTATTAAAATAGATCTAAAAACAGGAAGAGAGGAGGCCTGTCTGACACTCAAGGGTAAGTTGTTCCACAGCCTGGGAGCAACGACTGCAAACGCTCTGTCACCTCTGAGCTTCAGCCTAGTTTTGGGGACTGTCAACAGCAACTGAGCCGCTGATCTTAGAGATCGGGGAGGGCAGTAGGGCTGAAGCAGCTCAGACAAATATGGTGGGGCAAGGTTGTTCAGGCATTTAAAAACAAACAGCAAAGGTTTAAAATGTATTCGGTAGTGCACAGGGAGCCAGTGAAGGGATGCCAGGATGGGAGTAATATGCTCGCGCCTATGGGTCTGAGTTAACAGGCGAGCAGCAGAATTCTGCACAAGCTGCAGACGGGCGAGACAGGTCTGGTCAGTGACGTGCGGTCAGGGGAGGCAAGTGAGGCCATGCCTCCCCTGTCATCATGGAAATAAAAAAATGTAAATTGAAAAAATAAATGTAATTATTGTATTTATCCTTTGATTTGTACTATAAACTTATTTTACTAAAAACTAAACCAGTTTTAAGTTATTTTTTAGTCAAAATCACTGATTTTTCTTATTTAGCGTTCAAATACTGAGATGAGACGCGCAGACGTGCGCAGAGGCACCGGCGGCTTGGCTTCACAGATTGCGCAATCACTCGGCTGACGTGCTGCAGCTGCAGTGTGAGCCGTATTTCTGCCCCTTTTATGTCGCTATTAAAATGTCCAAATACTTTTGCTATATAAACTACATGTCTATAGTTTAGCTGGTGAATATAATGTCTCATGTTTTTGTCTAAAACTGTATGTGCGCTGAGCGATCTCATAAAACGGCTGTGAATCCACACACACACGCGGCCAGCCTCTAGAGGCGGGGCTAGTGAACTCAGGGTTCTGCTTCAGCCTCGCGCTGCAGGAGGAAGTGACAGCGCTTAAGTAACAGAGCAAAAAGAGTAACTTTTCACAATCTACAAATATCTAGAACATTAAACACTTAACTAAAAGTTTTAGTATTTTGTTAACAATTTAGTTTTGATCATTTTTAAACATCAGCACAGAGTTTACATTTTTAACATGATTTCCCAAAACATTCCACAATTCAACTCCCTGTATTGAAATAAACCGTCCCTTCAAACTAGTCCTATACCTTGGCTTTGCAAAAATTCAGTTCCCTTTAGACTGTAGCAGCTTTCTCTCTTAACAAAATACATTTGAACATTTGAGGGTTCTATTACTAACAAAATATTATAGTCCACCAAATCATAAAACTTCAGTACTTTGAGTTGTTTAAATAATATATTAGATAGATGACATTAAGGCTTTCTTGTAATAATTCTCACAGCTCTTTTCTGTAAAATAAAAATAGATTTTGTTATAGTTTAATTTAATTTATAAGTAAAGGTAAGACTAAAATAATTTTTCTCCAAATTAAATGTGCTTTTTTGTGTGCTACAGTTTGTATGTGTAAAGATTGCTGATATGAGATTTTAAACACAACTGCTGCCAATCAAATGGTGAATAAACTACTCTGTAGGGTTCATGTATTATAAAAGAAGAAAACAACGCTATCCAAAGTATCCAAAGCAATGAAGAAGCTATGGCAGACAGAAGCCAAAACATGGAGAACAGTTTTTGTCTGTTTTTTTTACTATACATATAAAAAAAAACTGCACAGTGCCTCACCAGCCATGAACCTCACCGCACGTCACTGAGTCTGGCTGATGCCTACATACAGTGCATTGCAGTAGTCAAGACGAGATGTGATAAAAGCGTGGATTAATTTATCCAAATCAGGTCTTGTTAGGATTGGTTTCACTTTTGCAATTTGGCGAAGTTGATAAAAACTTTTCTGAACAACACTGCTTATCTGTTTATAAAAATTAAAATCAGACTCAAACTTCACCCCCAGATTGGTGACAGAGTCCCTGAGATAACAAGACAGTGAGCCAAGGTCTATGCTGGAAAACGGACAGCAACTCGGTCTAAACATCATGACTTCAGTCTTGTTCTCGTTTAGACTAAGGAAGTTTAGCGAAAACCATGCCTTAACATCAAAGGTGGGCGGATGAACGCTAGGGAGCGCTAAAGCGCTATTCCGCTTACAGTGGACCTAAACTTTTTGTCAGCGTTTTTGTGAATTGACTAACTTTTATAATTCATAAGCGGATTTGTGCTATTTTTATTTAAAATGCAGTACCGCTAATAACTAATTATCTATCAGTAAAAACCAATAAACTTATTTACAAGCTCTTATGCTGCTTGTTTTACCTTTTTCCCCACCGTAAACAGCAGAGAGGAGGAAAGGGTGTGAGGGTGAGGGGGGCAGAGCTGAGAACAGACTCGGCTCTACCATGTAGGTAAATGCCTGGGGGTCCCATTTCAGCAGTGGCCCCGGCCCCGCCTCGCCCCGTGCAGTCACCTACATCACTAACATTGATCCTGCTTGTTAATGTACATTTAACATAAAAATAATTATAGTTACGATGAAAACGATCATTAAATACGCAATTAAAAAAACGGTCGATTTCTTTATCCCCCTACTAAAAATGGACTATTCCATGTTGATGACAACTTCCGGGTCAGTCGTGAACTCGAGGGCTAGTTCTGTGGCTAGCTGGTTGTGCTGGGTACTTGGATAAATCCGCAGACAACCCCGATGTTTCAAGCCAAATTAACGTGGCCGGATGATTTTATTGTGTCTTCTGTGTACACCACGCGACGGTGAGTCGTTAGTTTATGTATTTGGGTTGCTTTTTATGTATAAATGCGGTGGCGAGACGCCCGTGTATTTGAGATTTAAAAGTGGTGTGTTAGGGATTAAAGATCATTCTCTTTTTTGTTAATTTCGTGGCCGAATAGAATATATCTACGTAAAGTATTAAATAAATCCTTTGATTTTTGTAATTTCATCCTCTTAGGATCATTTTAGTTACTTTTCATTAAATCTGTTGACTGCCTATAGAAATTTTGATAACAGTTTAGTCCTGTGTATAAAGTAATGCTATTTTTTGTTTTGTTTATGACCTTGTTTAGGTCAGGTTTTTTTTCACCCCCTGTTCCCACCCAGGATGGCATTGGCAAGCTACCGGACCACCACAGCTGTGCGGTAGGACTTAAATTGCACCAAACTATTTGTTTTTTTCTGGACATATTACCCTGGATCATGAACTACAAACTACCAGATTATTGATTGATGGACCTTTAATCATCCGGGATTCAAGAACCGATTTAAAATAGAAAAAAAAGAACTCTTGGGTGTAATCAGGGTCTGTTTTGTTGTGTGTATTTTTTGTCTATTGGTTATAGTCAAAGAAAATGATTATTTTTACAAACAATATTATTATAAATACCTTCCTGTCTATTGGTTATACTCAAAGAAAATGATTATTATTACAAACAATATTATTATAAATACCTTCCTAAGTCTATAGTACAATACAAACAACTTAAAACTTGCTTCTTGTCTGATGGTGTTTTATTTTAGAATTAGCGGTTTAGAATTAGCTTCCCCTAATTTTCATAAGACATTAGTGCTTTTGAAATTGTGGACCTAAATAAATAAATTAGTGCTTTAGAAATAGTGGAACTAATTTTTGTGTTAGTGCTGCCCAGCACTGCTTAACATCAATAAGGCAGTGTGTAAGTTGCTGGAATGTATTGTTTTGTGCCAGGGGAAGATAGATCTGGCAATCACCAGCATAGAAATGAAAAGAAATGCCATGTTTCCTAAAAATGTAGCCGAGTGGGAGTAAATAAAGAGCAAATAAAAGAGGGCCAAGGATGTAGACCTGGGGTACGCCGTGTAGAAGAGGAGCAGTGGAAGATATAAAATTGTCCATTTTTACACAAAAACTCCTATTGGTTAAATAGGACCTAAACCAATTGAGAGTGACACCCCTGATGCCCACACAGTGCTCAAGATGAGAGATTAAAACCCTGTGGTCAAAGTGTCAAATGCAATAAAATGTCCTAACTTCCTAAGCACCTTCATATTTTTGCAAAACTTCCATTTTTGCATCTGCCTCAGCCAGCATTACATGCATCTCCTTTTTAGCTTTTATAGCCACTTCCACTCTTTGTTGTTCAGCTTCCATTTCTGCTTAGCTTTTCTTGAGCTTGTCTAATTTTTTTCTGTGCTTGCCAATCCACTTTTTCCTTTTCAATTGCCAACTTTTCCTGCAAAGCTGCAGCTTTAGCCTTTAATGATGCATGCTCCGTTTCTGCCTTTATTCAGATGGATGAAGATGTTGAAGAAACACTTCCTCTTTGTGATTCACGATTGCTGTGCCTTGTAGACTTTGACACAGCTGATTTACTCTCTTCAGGTGCTACCTGTTTATCACACCTTTCTGCCAGTTCAGAACGTTTTAAAACCTCTTTCATCCAGTCCTAATATTTCCAGAAAAATGTATTGGTTGTCTCCATTTTAGGATCAAACCAGTTCTTTTGATCCTCCACAAACTCCTCCTCAGTCATGTACTGTTTTAAACCTATGTTTAGGTCAGAAAACTCTTGTTGCAGTTTACTCAAATCAACACGGAGGTAGTTTTTTACCATGTCTGCATTTCCATCATCATCCATTAACTGCTCATTTTTTGTTTATTTGCAGTCAGCTAGGATAATTTGTATCTGTGAGCATGGATTTGTTTAGTTTTGTGCTGTTCCACTGCCTTTTCAGTCATTTTTATTGTCCGCTTTCCAATATTCTGTTCATCCATAATCAGCGAGCCATCTACACGTTATTTTGCAAAGGTCGAAAAACAGGTATGAGGCAACCTAATCCACTGCAACTGCTGGTCCTCACAAGTTAGCATTTCGCTGAAACATCCATCATGCTGTGATCTTTGTTAGCAGCTATCCATGAACAGAAGTTTGTCACTTACAGCTTTCTGTTCTCCATCCTTCCCAGCATTGTTCTTGCATCCCAAACATATCCAGTCCGTCTGTTTAAAAGTCCAGTATCCATGTGAAGATAGTTTTTTGACGAAAATGTAGATTTCCACTGATTGAAGCCACTAGCTTGAAGCTCTGAGGTGTCTTCTCTTCCTTAACACCATGCATAAAAATTCCACTGAGTCCTTAGTGAAGTCGAATACTTTACAGAGGGAGAGGTAAAAAAAACGAAAGTTACGACTGTAACCATGGTTCTATGAATCCCGGATGACCGCCAGAGGCGGTGCTTAAAAGCACTGAATGATCACTATTGCGCATGCGCAGGTCGAGAATATTATACCAACATGGTCACGTGTGATCCCCGGGATACCGGTGAGTCTATATAAGCACGAGACACCGGTAGCCCAGTCCCTTTAAATCTTCTCGCGAAAACACAATGATTCCGAGGGACCAAACACTCTAGCGGTCATCCAGGATTCATACAACCGTAGTTACAGTCGTAACTTTCGTTCTATTTCATCCCTACTTACTGCCAGAGGCGGTGCTTGAAAGCACTGGATGACGAATACCAACAGGATCATGAGGAATTGTACAACCAGACAAACAAATGCCCACCTTACTGGAATGATGAACGCTGGGACTGGATTCCCTCCAGTGGGGGAAAGGCAGCCAGGTTAACCCTGTAAGACCTAGCAAAAGTGTTCGGAGATGACCAGGAGGCTGTTGCACTTACATCCTCCAAAGTGACCCCAAACAGCGGCCCATGACGCACTAATGCTCCTGGTTGAATGGCACCAAACACCAGCAGGAGGTTGGCGGCCCTGTAAAATGTACGCCTGTTCCACCACATCCACAATCCAATGTGCAAGACGCTGCTTGGAAAGGGCCTGCCCTTTGCAGGGCCCTGCGTAACAAACAAACAGACTGTCAGACTGCTGCACAGAAGCTGTGAGCCTGACATATGCTTCCAGAGCCATAACAGGGCAGAGAGGCTCATCAGGCCCCTCTTCAGCAAAGCGAGCAAGCTGGAGGGGCACAGAGTGGCTCGCAGATGAGGCCACCTTAGGAAGAAACACCACTTCAGTCCAGAGAGTAACGCTAGAACCAGCCGGGTTCCAGCGGCAACAGGGCTTGTGAACAGACAATGCGTGTAGTTCACCCACCCGCTTCGCCGAAGCCATGGCAAGGAGAAAAGCAGTCTTTTTTGACAAGTGCTCAAGGCTCACTTCTGCCAACGGCTGAAATGGGTGGGGGGGGATTGCAGCGCAGCGAGGACGAGAGAGAGGTTCCACACCGATACAACATGGTGTAAGGGAGGGTGCAAGCGCCGGGCACCCCTCAGAAACAAATAAATGTCTTTGTGGCGGCCTATCGTCTCTCCACTCACCGCCGTATGCCAATAGGAGATGGCAGCCACATAAACTTTCAGAGTGGACAGAGACCGACCCTGAGAAAGCAGTGCTTGAAGGAAGGTTAAAATAACTGATATAGAACAGCGCACAGGATCCCCATGGCTAAGATGACACCAACCGCTGAAAGCCTTCCACTTATGAGCGTACAACCATCGCGTGGAAGGGGCCCAGGCATTAGTCACTGTATGCCCGAGGTCTCCGTCATACTCCGAGAAGGAGATGCCGGACCTTGTAGCGGCCAAACCCAGAGCCGGAGGCGGCCGGGATTGGGATGCAGGATCCGACCCCCCAGCTGTGACAGAAGGTCCTTCCTGTGTGGAAGGGGCATCGGAGAGTTGCAAGAGAGCCTTTGCAGCATTGGAAATCAGATCCGCCCCGGCCACAAGGGGGCCACTAGAAGAACCCAATGTCCCTCCTAAAGGACTCTCAGGATGGTCGGGCCTATCAGGGGAAAGGGGTGGGAAAGCATAGAGCAGCACCCTCGGCCAGTCGTATGCCAGTGTATCCTGACCCAGGGGACTGGCATTGTCCGCCAGGGAGAACCAAAACAGGCAATGTGTTGTCTCTTGGGATGCAAATAGGTCCATAGCCGCCATACTGTATGTCTCCCAAATGACCCCAACCACCTCTGTGTGGAGCCTCCACTCCGAGTGGTGGGCTTCCCCAAGACAGAATATCAACCAGCACCTTCTGCCCCCATGGAATGTGGGCCGCCCTCAATCTGGCAAACAGAGGGACTGACCTGGTCAAGAGCTTCTGGGTCAGCCTCAGCAATGGTATTGACCGTGTCCCCCCTCCCTCTCCCCCATGGTTGATATGAAAAAGTACCGAAGTATTGTCCGACCGCACCAGGACATGCCTTCCGTGCAGGCCGGGGAGGAAATGATGCATTGTCTGCCGTACAGCTTCCAACTCCAATGTGTTGATGTGTTGCAGTCTTTCCCGCGTGGACCATGTCCTCCAGGTGATCTGTCGCTGTCACGACTCCCCCCAACCTGTGGTGGATGCGTAGGTAGAGACTACCTCTCGAAGAGTCGGCAGCAAGCCCAGTGGAACCCCCACAGTCATAAACGCTGCGTCCCACCACTGAGCCAGTGACGCGAGGCATTGAGAGGACACCAGCAGTTTCCTACGTCGATGTAGCGCACAGGATGGGTGTAGCCTTAGGCCATTGAGCCACATCTGCAGTGTTTGCAGAGACAACAGTCCCAGGGGTACTACTGAGATGGTGTAGAGGCAGGGCAGCCGGCTCAGGACCAGAAGGTCCCGGGTTCGATCCCCGGTCACTGCATACCTTGTTGTGTCCCTGGGTAAGACACTTAACCCCCGAGTTGCTCCCGGTAGGACTGGCAGCACCTTGCATGGCAGATTACAGCTACCGGTGTATGAATGTGTTTATGAATGGGTGGATGGCTGGTACTATGAAGCGCTTTGGGGCCCCTCATAGGGGGCTGGAAAGCGCTATATAAGTAAGCTCCATTTACCATTTACCATTTTACTGTAGCAGTAGCAGTCAGCTTGCCCAACAGAAGAAGGTAAGCAACAAGGGAGGGTGCGCAGCCGGGTAGAAAGGAAGGCAGCATTTGTAGAATGCCCCCGACATGCTGAGGCGACGGACGAGCAGTCATAGTGAGGGAGTTCAACGTGGTCCCAAGAAACGTGACCTCTTGAGACAGAACCAAGTTGGTCTTCTGCCAGTTCACAAAAAGCCCTAAGGTCTATGTGATGGAGCAATGTGTGTGTGTCTGCCGCTACCTGAGTTTCTGTGGGCACACAGATAAGCCAGTCATCCAAGTAGGGCAGGATCTTCAGCCCCTTGGCCTGTAGGGGAAGTAGGGCTGCAGCTACGCACCGTGTTAACACATGCGGGGACAGAGAGAGACCAAATGGAGGAACTCTGAACTGAAAATGCTTGCCCTTAAATACAAAGCGGAGAAAATGCCAATGGTGAGGTGCAATCGGAACATGAAAGTAGGCATCCTTCAAGTCGACCAAGGTGAACCAGTCACCTGGGGAGATCATCTGAAGCACATCCCTGATGTTCAGCATGTAGAAAGGAATAGTTTTTAAAAACACGTTGAGACCCCTCAGGTCTAAAATTGGGGGTAGTCCGCCAGTCTTCTTTGGGACTAAAAAATACTTTGAGTAAAAGCCCCCTGGATCCCGCAGGGGATTGACAGGTAATATAGCACCCTTGGCCAGCAAAGCGTCTATCTCGTGGCTCAGAGCCTGAGCCTTTACCTGGTCGTGAATCACCGTCATCCTGACTCGACCAGGAACAGGAGGGCGTCGGCGGAACTGTAGCATGTAACCCCAAGTCAGTGTAGACACCACCCATGGATCAGGAACGAGCCCCAAACTGGCCCCAAACATGAGGGATACAGATCATGCCCATCCTCCAACTGGAGAGGAGTCAAACAAACTCTGCAGCCCAGCACGTCCATCATCTCACGCTCACAGGACAGGGTCAGGTCAAGCTGAAATCGCCACTGTTAACACTAGCTAACAAGCGAATGAGACAGGGAACCAGGTCGAGCAAAAAACGCCAAGGTCAAGTCGAGCTGAAATCGCCACTCTTGACACTAACTAACAAGTGAATTGGTCAGGGAACCCGGTCAAGCAAAAACGCCACCAGGAGTTCCTGAGTAGCACCGTAGCTCAGATGCAAAACTTAATGAGGCGAGCCGAACACAGATGCACAACAGTAACAAGAAGTGAGCCCGAAAACAGTCGCAATCAAACAAAGATAGGCGAGCCGAACACGGCCGCACAATGTATGAAAGCAAATCCAAAAATGGCTGCAATTTAAACACTATCAAAAGCAAGCCCGAAAATGGCTGCAATTAAACAAACACAGGCGAGCCGAACACGGCCGCACAGCGTATCGAAAGCAAGCCTGAAAACGGCTGCAATTAAACAATATTAAAAGCAAGCCTGAAAACGGCTGCAATTAAACAATATCAAAAGCAAGCCTGAAAACGGCTGCAATTAAACAATATCAAAGCAAGCCTGAAAATGGCTGCAATTAAACAATATCAAAGCAAGCTCGAAATGGCTGCAATGAACAAACACAGGCGAGCCGAACACGGCCGCACGAGGTATCAAAAGCAAACCTGAAAAACGGCTGCAACCAAACAAACATAGGCAAGCCGAATACGGAGGTTGGCTAACGCCGTACCAGCAACAGAAAAAATCGACATGGAAGCAAATGCGCCACCACTCCCTCGATTAAAGAAGGAAAGAACAACTTGCCAATCGAAGGTCAAAGTTGTATTAATGTAGAGCTTGCGCAGCCTCTGGAGGGTGAGAAAATCTTCACAGCTCTGACCGCAATCTCGAGGCTAACAGTGACAAGCAAAGTCTTACCACCTATGCAACCTGCATGCGAGAAGATGAAAAGAGACTGGGCTACAAGTGTCACGTGCTTATATAGACTCACCGGTATCCCGGGGGTCACACGTGACCATGTTGGTATAATATTCTCGACCTGCGCATGCGCAAGCGTGACCATTCAGTGCTTTTAAGTACCGCCTCTGGCGGTCAGTAAGGATGAAATAGAAATATGCTCCACTCTGCCCCACCTGACTGCTGACAGTCTGACTAATTGTTTGACTATAAACCACACCCACCCCAATACAGGTAATCATCAAATCAAATTTTACAGTGCTGCTGGAAAATAATATAACTCAAAATCTCTAATAAATCTTACATTTGAATCATTTTATCTTTACAAAGATAAACTAAATATCACACTTATATCTTTATCATTTTAAATGAATCTCAGTGTATCACCTATGAACTCAAAACTATATACAGTTTACAGTAAATATATTTGTTAACCATTATAAACTGCATTTAGGCTCCAACAAGTGGGTTGAGTTGGGGACTTTGTTCGATTGGAAGCTAAAATCGAATGAATGTGAAGAAGACGAAGGAGATGATTGTGGACTTCAGAAGGAACAAACACACCCACACCCCACTGTATATAGGTGGATCTGCGGTGGAGGTGGTCTCCAGCTACAAATACCTGGGTGTACACATGAATGATAACCTCAGCTGGAGCAATAACACCACCAGCCTGATCAAGAAAGGTCATCAGAGACTCTACTTCCTCAGACGGCTGAGACGAGCCGGTCTGAGAAGCCCAGTCCTCACCTCGTTCTACAGGTGTGCAGTGGAGAGCGTCCTGTGCTCCAGCATCAACGTGTGGCATGGAGGCTGCACAGTTGCAGAGAGAAAAGCTCTACAGAGAGTGGTGAAGGCTGCACAGAAGTCTGTGGGAGTCAGTCTCCCCACCATCACAGACATTTACACCTCCAGATGCAGAAAAAGAGCCACCTGCATCATGAAAGACCTCACTCACCCAGCACACTCACTCTTTGCACCACTCCCCTCGGGACGGAGGTTGAGGAGCATCAAATGTAGAACCACTAGACTGAGGAACAGCTTCTACCCTGAGGCTGTCAGACTCATGAATAAATAAATAATAAGAATAAACACTGCAAAATGTCACATCATACTGATACTGATCTGTTTCTTGTTGCTGCGTTCATCTGTGACCATCTGCTCATGTTCGTGCTG
>JBBPBX010013363.1:0-17908 GCA_038048925.1 Garcialebias charrua
CCATAAAACTGCTCTTTTGCTGGCACTCACGTCGGCAAAGAAGGTGAGTGACCTCTGCACTTTCCATAGCTCCCTCTTGTTTACAAATTAAACCTGATGGCAGCTCAGCGACTTTGAGGCCTAACCCGGCTTTATCCCAAGTCGCTCACCAGCAGTTTTTAAATCTCGGACAATAACTCTTAGTGGTTTCCATCTCCCTCCTCATGCTTCAGAGGAGGAAGCTAGGTCACACTGGCTGTGCCCAATTAGGGCTCTCAGAGCTTATCTGGCACGCACAACGAGTGTACGCCGCTCTCAAAGTTTGTTTGTCCATTAGGACAACTCAGCGGGTCGGGCTCTGTCCTCTCAGCGCCTCTCTCACTGGCTGTGTGAAGCCATATCAGAGGCCTACAAAGCTGAGGGGAAGGAGCCTCCTGCGTCTCTGCGAGCTCATTCGACGCGAGCTATGGCTTCGTCTGCAGCTCTGCACGGTGGGATGTCGGTCAGCTACATCTGTCAGGCCGCAGCTTGGAGCTCGTCCTGTTCTTACCCGTTTTTGTTTACGGGATGTGTCTACTTTTTCTATGACTCATTCAGTTCTGGGAGTCCTGGATAAGTAGGAGTTTACCTCCTGATGTTCTAACTGCCTGCTGTACATAGTTCTTGTGGCAGTTCGATTCTTCCCCCTTTTTTGTGGGGGTCTTTTGCAGCCTGAGAGTGACCCTCTCACCGGCAATGTAAAAAAAAAAAAAAACATCAACAAATAAAACATTTCGTTTTTCAATGTTGTGGCCCTCTGTTCTGCAGCAGGGCACGTCTGGAGGTGGTGTAAAGGCCTGCGGGCCTCCTCCAGCCCACCACCGGCCCTCCCTCATGCATTGAGGGAGGACAGGTTTATTGGGATTGGGTGAGCAGGTGCTCTGCGTTGGTTGGATCCAGCGTGGCATGGACTATTTCCTGCTTCGCCCTTTATTCCAATAGGAGCTAAAGGGCGAGCTATACGACGTTAGAACGTTGGTTACGTATCGTAACCCCAGATTCTACGAGTATAGCGGAGCCCTTTAGCTATCGGGCCACTCTGCATCCAAATTGGCTGAATGAATTAGCTATATTTGGAGATAGATCCACCTCGGTCGAGGGGTTTTACGGACCGAGGGGTGGGCCCATCCGGTAGGTGGGCGTGGACTAAAAGGTTTTCAGTGGGCGCTGACGCGCGAGGGAGGATTCCAATAGGAGCTAAAGGGCTCCGCTATACTCGTAGAATCTGGGGTTACGATACGTAACCAACGTTTCCTTCTGATGAGAAGCTACGTCTGGATTTAGCTCCGTGATTTATTTCAATTACTGATGAAAAAAGACTTCTCGTGAGTCAAATACTTTATTCTGTGATTTAGTTCCAAGCTGCTGCTGGCAGAGGCTTGTAACACTGCAGCTTCTTGTCTGTGGAGAGGAAGTTAGTTCACTCTGTTAGCATCTGTAGCTGTTAGCATGTGTAGCTGTTAGCATGTGTAGCTGTTATCATGTGGAGCTGTTAGCATCTGTAGCTAGCATGTGTAGCTGTTAACATTTGCAGCTGAAAGCATGTGTAGTTGTTAGCATGTGTAGCTGTTAGCAGCTGTTAACATCTGTAGCTGTTAGCATGTGTAGCTGTTAGTGGCTGTTAGTAGCTGTTGCTGTTAGCATGTGTAGCTGTTAGCATGTGTAGCTGTTAACATCTGTAGCTGTTAGCAGCTGTAGCTGTTAGCATGTGTAGCTGTTAACATCTGTAGCTGTTAGCGTCTTTAGCTGTTAACATCTGTAGCTGTTAGCATGTGTAGTTAGCATGTGTAGCTGTTAGCATCTTTAGCTGTTGGCATCTGTAACTGTTGGGATGTGTAGCTGTTGGCATGTGTAGCTGTTGGCATGTGTAGCTGTTAGCAGCTGTAGCTGTTAACATTTGTAGCTGTTAGCAGCTGTACCTGTTAGCATTTGTAGCTGTTAGCAGATGTAGCTGTTAGCAGCTGTAGCTGTTAGCGTTTGCAGCTGTTAGTAGCTATAGCTTTTAGCATTTGTTGCTGTTAGCAGCTGTAGCTTTTAGCATATGTAGCTGTTAGCAACTGTAGCTTTTAGCATATGTAGCTGTTAGCAGCTGTAGCTGTTAGCAGGTGTAGCTGTTAGCATCTGTAGTTGTTAGCATATGTAGCTGTTAGCATGTGTAGCTGTTAGCATGTGTAGCTGTTAGCATGTATAGCTGTTAGCATGTATAGCTGTTAGCATCTGTAGCTGTTAGCACCTTTAGCTGTTAGCATCTGTAGCTGTCAGCCTGTGTAGCTGTTAGCATCTGTAACTGTTAGCATGTGTAGCTGTTAGCATGTGTAGCTGTTAAAATTTGTAGCTGTTAACATTTGTAGCTGTTGACATCTCTAGCTGTTAGCGTGTGTAGCTGTTAACATCTGTAGCTGTTAGCATGTGTAGCTGTTAGCATGTGTAGCTGTTAGCATGTGTAGCTGTTAAAATCTGTAGCTGTTAACATCTGTAGCTGTTAACATCTGTAGCTGTTAGCGTGTGTAGCTGTTAATCTGTAGCTGTTAGCATTTATAGCTGTTAACATCTGTAGCTGTTAGCATGTGTAGCTGTTAACATCTGTAGCTGTTAGCATGTGTAGCTGTTAGCATGTGTAGCTGTTAGCATGTGTAGCTGTTAGCAGCTACGTCTCGTTGTCACGTGCTTGGATAATCTAGTCTCGTGACTGTGTGTGTGTTTTTCTGTGTAGGAGCAGGAGCTTCACGTCAGACCTCCACCAACCACATGTTTGTTCTCTAACAGGTATGGTTGTAATTTCTAGTAAAATTGTTCAATATTATACTTCGGTCCAGCAGCCTCCACTTCTAAAAGTCAGCGCTCACGCGGTTTGGTTGTGCACGCGCTAACACCATGAATCAGTCACGCTTGCGAGGTTCTTTCAAAATAAAAGCTGATGTGTGTCTCCTGTTGGTACAAACTCTGTACATAAAACACATGTTAGCACTGGAAGCTGTAATGGGACCAACATTCCTGCTCAGCTGTTTCCACTAAAAGTTTGAATGTCGCCCCCATATCCAAAGAGTAGAGAACTTTTTGTGTTGCTAAGTTAAATAAATAAAAAACTTCAATGTGTTTTTCATGTTTTGACTCTAGATGATTGAAGTCATTCTTGCTGGTCTATGTTCAGAAATGATTTTTAATGTCCTCCTGTGAATATGGATCCATAATATTTAACTTTTGTCTCTGTTTTGTGGTTATTTGTATGTTCATTATGTGAGAATGTTAAATTGTTTTCCCTGAAGTTTCCATTAATATTAAAACAAAACTCTTAGTTTCCAGTGACCAGTCTCACTTCAGGCTGACTGTAGAACATCTCCAGATGTTGCTCACCAAATGTCACCAAGATCTCATGTGGAATTTCAAAATAAAGGCCCTCCAAAGTTGGACATTTTCCATGTAATTTTCCCTAAGTTGCTGTGTTTGTTGCTCGTTCTTCAGGATGTTGTAGAAACAGTGAGGGTAAGTACGACTTTACCACAAATCACATCATTACTGTGCAGAAAGTTTGTCTCATTGAAATGCAACATAGTTCAAGTAAAAACAGGAATGCTTAATTTAAAATTATTTATATGTTTAATATTTTTAAGAGACGATAACCATTTGGAAAAATAACAGTTAAAATTGTACATTAATTTCAGAAATGACATTTATAGCATTTTAACATCAAGTGTTTCTTTTTACTGGTAAATTTTGAGAATTACAAGAGCTTTGTGTTATTTGTCCATGTCGACCAAAATCACTGGAGGTTTCTGGTTAGTGTGTATAAAAATTATACTTATTGTTCTCTGAGAACATTTTAATTTAAAGTTTCATATTTTGATTTGTGCAGAAACTCTGTGAACCACACAGTCTTTGTGGTGGATCAAGTTCAGCAGAAGACAATTCAAAACCTGCTGCAAAATAGAATAGAAGAGACCTTTATTATCATTGCACATGAATACAGTGAAATCTGGGTTTGCTTCCCAGAACAAAAGTAAAAACAGTAAAATATAAAACAATATAAAAATATACAGTAAACTGTATTAAAGTTAATAACAGGTTTGAAACGCTCCAAATGTGCAACACAAGCAGATTGATATTACACCAGTTGTCCCTTATTCAGTTTTCATTACAGATTTTGTTAAGTTCAGTAACGGTGGACAGATAAAAACTATGTTTAAATCTGTTTTGTTCTTGTCTTGATTGATCTGTACCTTTTCCCTGATGGTAACAGTTCTCATATTATATAATAAATAATAATATAAATAAATCATCCACAAATAATATTGTAACAACAGCAAGTATGACGTCATTAACAACTTTTATTTTGAAAACTCGCTAAAGGTTACCATAATTCATAGTGTTTGTGTGCACAACAAAACCATCATTTTGGAAGTGGAGACTGGCTTGACGACATTTTTTACTGCCTGACGTTCTCAGAGTTGGGGCAGGAGCTACATGTCAGACCACCACCAACCACATGTTTTTTTTCTGTTACAGATGAAGTTCATGTTAATAAATGTTGTGAAGCTGAGAAGAGTTCCTGGGTGAGCGATTCATCAGTTCACTGGTATCAAACCAAACATCAGGGTTACACAGGTATGTATTTATTTACTGCAGTCTAAAGTGAAGTGTGGAGCTAAGCTGTGTTAGGAACTGTTTGGATCCTGCAGTCAAGCTGTCCACCATTCAGATTTTTTAAAATCTTGCTCTTGAAGGAAACTGCCAGACGTGCTTCAAAACAGCCGACACGTCACCTTAAATTAAAAGATTTATTTGGACACAGAAGTTACAGATATGCAGAGTATAACAAAGTTAATTATATGCATATAATTGGAACAAAATGACACACGAACCGTTCTGCTGTGTTGCCTAAAAGTTTTGCTCAAGGAGGTGTGGTGTGCATGCCCTTTTATATCCCTGTGATCAGGCTCTGATTGGTTGAACTGTGTGAATGACAGTAAGATCATCCACTCATGCAGATTTTAGGTTACTATGGTAAAAATGAGCCGGCCCCTCTAAGAGCCAGTAGACAGCCTTGAAAGATTACCGTAATTTCCGCCTGATTAATCGCACCGTTCTATAGGTCGCTTTTTCCAATAATTGGCAATAAATTGGATAAATCCATAAACAGATCGCACCTTTATTTCGGTCGCATCTATTATGCGTCACCGCTACGCGACGCGTCAGCGCCTCATTTGCCCTGCTGAAAATGGTGGCCACAGAAGCGAGCGAGCACGGAAGGACTTTACAAGATTAACACGGTAAAAACAATTATTTGTTTGCTAAAAATTATAGCTGACATCATAGCACAAGGGTTCCTGAGCTTAACCGTTCCTTAATAAATTCACGAAATGGTAAAATCTGCTGGATTTAAATTGTTTCGGTTTGACATCTTCCAAACGGTCACGTGCACTGCGAAAATAAATTATAAATAAGTCGAATTTTAGCTCAAATGTCTCATACAGGTCACAGTTTGTAAATGAACACCAAATAGTTACGTTCTGTAGGTTTCAAGAAAATCCGCTGTGTGGTTTATGAGTTATTTAGACAAATAGTAGCAGGGAAATAACCCGAAGCTAACGCGACACGTTTATGTCTATAAAACATCAAATTTTATCTCAAATGTCTCATACAGGTCACAGTTTGTAAATGAACACCAAATAATTACGATCTGTAGTTTTCAAGAAAATCTGCGGTGTGGTTTATGAGTTATTTAGACAAATAGTAGCAGGAAAATAACCCGAAGCTAACGTGACACGTTTACGTCTATAAAACTCATTCATTCATTCATTCATTCAACCTTTATTTATACAGGCTAGCCTCGTTGAGCCACGGGGACTCATTTACAAGAGGAAAATTAAAATTAAAATCTCAAACATCTCATAAAGCTAGTCAGTTGTAAATGTCCATACAGTGATTACTTTCTGTAAGTTTGATAAAAATCTATCCTGTGGTTCTTGACTTATCTTGCTAACAAACACAGCTAACAGTAGTTACCTCCAGAGCATGAGGCCGGGCGTCGACAGAGTCAGTCGTGTAACAAGAAGTACAAACCAGCCTTCAGTCCGCCCAGTGGAGGCTGCCTTCCGGACACATGAGGTGGGAACAGTCTGTGTACCCTAGCGGACAAAGGTGGCACTGCACCATTTTTACCCAAAATGAAAAACGGTCATATCTGAGCCAAAAATTGGTCTAAAAATATGGGAAAAAATCCATAAACAGGTCCCACCTCTCTATAGGCCGCAGAGCATGCAAATTAGGTATAAAAAAAAACACACGACATATAGTCCGGAAAATACGGTAGATTAAATGTATGGCCTGGCTAATGAATCTGTTAATATCAGTTTTGTTCACTTCTGTTACTGAAATTATATCAAGTGTTAATCTGTTCTAATTAGTGTTTGCTAAGTATGTTAGAACTATGAATGATTACTGTTAATCAGTTGTATTAAACTTATGTTTTTGTGATTTATCTTTATTTTATGGTTGGTGAATGTTGAGGCTTGAGGCCTACACATTCTGCCCATGGGCTTCAGTTCTGTTCAGGAGAAAGAAGCATTTTGTTCCCTGCGCAGAAGTGAGGCATCATTATCTTACCTGTTCGAGGTGCCCAATCAGAATGTTTGATTAGCTTTGTGACTACAGGTATATGAAATGTGAGCTGATAAGCTTAATATTGTTCTTGTGAGATTGTATTTAAAACATAAAGTAAGCAACGGTTCTTCTAAACTAAGTGTAGACCTTTATAATTGTTAAAGTAAGGCATGCACACACCTTGGATAAAAGTTCAGTAATTGACATCTAAAAAGCTTATAAAATATATAAAAAGATATGAAATCCATCATCTTCTTCACAGCTTGTGAAATGCCAAAATCACATCGCATCACGATGCATTCAATTTCAACTAGAAAATACAATCTGCTAAACCAACATATCCAGGAATTCAGAAATAGAAAATGTCTGGTATATTAGTTTAAATATTTCTTGACATATCATAAGAAAAGTCACTTCAATACTGTCCACTTATCAGAATGCTCTAACAACAAACAAAAACTCATGATGCCATCAACAAGTTTCATTCAAAATAATATTTTAAGTGGTTTTACTGTGATATACTGGTAGTCCTCGACTTACGACCGAGTTCCGTTCCTACGCGCCGTCGTAACTCGAATTTCGACGTAAGTCGGAACATACGTACAAACTGCACCTTATACGTACAAACCGGATTCCAAAAAAGTTGGGACACTAAACAAATTGTGAATAAAAACTGAATGCAATGATGTGGAGGCGCCAACATCTAATATTTTATTCAGAATAGAACACAAATCACAGATCAAAAGTTTAAACTGAGAGAATGTATCATTTTAAGGGAAAAATATGTTGTTTCAAAATTTCATGGCGTCAACAAATCCCAAAAAAGTTGGGACAAGTCCATTTTTACCACTGTGTGGCATCCCCCCTTCTTACAACACTCAACAGATGTCTGGGGACAGAGGAGACCAGTTTCTCAAGTTTAGAAATAGGAATGCTCACCCATTCATGTCTAATACTGGTTCAGAACGCAGCTGCCCAATTTTTAACCAGCACACGCAAAAGAGAGCACATTACACCAGTCTTGGCCTCCCTGCACTGGCTACCGGTTCATCTTCGAATCCAATTCAAAATTCTCATGTATGTCTACAAATCGCTGAACAGTCTCACTAGGGCTGTGCAATATGACGATATATATCGTGGGGACGATAGAAACGTGTCTATCGTGCTACTTTCCTTCTATCGTCTCTATCGTGATAAATAAGAATAAAAAAACAACTGTCGCAAAGAAGCTTCATATGGGGTTTTGCGAGATGACGGCGCTGCTTTGTTTGCGACACATGCTTTACGTTGTTAAACTCGAGAGCAACAGAGCCGCAGGCGCATGAAGCCGGTGTCTCAACAAGGAGAAAACAGCTGCACAGGCAGCCCAAGAAGAATAACTTTTACCAAAAAGAGGGGGAAGCTCACCTTGTTAGCTTCCATTATTTCACTCCGCTGAAACTCTGAGACAAAATGGGTCCAGAGGACACGAACCCAGAGTCCAACCGAGTCCGAACTCGGGTCCAGTTAACCAATACAAAACAGACCAGAGACACAACAGAACCGCAATCAAACGCAACGTTTTCTCTTTTCTGTTTCTTGCTTTGTTTACTCAAACTTCAGAGCGGATTTCTTCTTCGTGAGTTTCATTAGCAGCTGTTGTTTTACCGCCACCTGCAGGAAAAATTTGGACCAAAGTAGAAAAGGAGTTGTTTGTTTGTTTGTTAGTTTATTCATTTTATAATATGAAATACAACAATTAACGTATTCATAATGGAAAAAAATAAAAAATGAAATGAAAGGTAGCAGATGAAGAATATTAAATCTGCTCCTTATTCATCTAATAACAGTTCAAACAATATTTTCTATAATAACAAAATAAGTAAATAACTCAGTCAATTTTCAATTCACATATATCACACATTAAATTTAGGGCTGAAACAACGAATCGATAAAATCGATAAAAACCGATTTTTAAAAGTGTTGGCAACGAATTTCATCATCGATTCGTTGTGTCGCGCGATTATGCATCTTTCACGGCGCCGCGGAGCTGTTTTGTTCACCGGTAAAGCTTTGTCAAAGCTGGCTGAGCCTGGCTGAATAAAGTTTGAAAAAAAAAAAAAAACTGCAGCGTCAGCGTGCTGCGCCTGCGCGTGTGTGGCGCTTCTGAACAGAGCGAGGAGGAAACAGAGCAGAGACTGTTTTCAAAGTCTATTTTACAAATGACCGACGCGACGCAGAGAAAACTGTAAATAAGTCCTACAACGTGTGGGAGTTCGACGCTTCATAAAGATAAAAAAGCTTTGAAAAGTGACGACGCGACACGAGATAACCACGCAGATGAAATGTAAACATGACGGGCTTCACCACGGTGTGAATGAAGGAAGATCAGCAGGTAAGTCAAAACATATTTGTTCTGTTTCAAAGAGAGAAAACGTGATGCCAGTGTCTCTGGCAGCTGAAGCTGCTTGTTTCTTAGCTGTGACAGAGAATGTGTGTGTTTTTATTTTTAATGTAACGAAACAAGCAGTGTTTAAATGTGTTTTATAAATAAATCTAACACAAAGATGGTGATAATTTAATGATTTAGCTTCAACTTTTAATTTGCTGGCAAAGTCTGAAGTCACTGCATTGTATGGAAGGATGAATTGCATTTAAACAGGAATTACAGTAATTTATTCATCTACTCAAGTGTGTGTAATTAGTATTTTATATTTGTGTGTGTGTGTGTGTGTGTGTGTGTGTGTGCTTGTGTGTTTAACCAAGTGAAACAAGGCATTTCTTGAGTTACTGTAAATTATGATATAATACATATAAACTCTCTCTCATTCCAGAAAACAACAATGACAGCCTTCATGATGGACAGACATCATGCACACCACAGCAAGCAGCAGAGACTGAAAGATCCTTACATGAACGTCACTGACATGAGGCCTCTGTCGATGGTTGAAGACGAAGGCTTCACTGCCATGATACACACTTTTAACCCAGGTTACAATGATCCACACTTGTAATGGTAAATGGACTGTACTGTACTTATATAGCACCTTTCTATCTAATTGATACTCAAAGTGCTTTACATTGTTTATAGTAGTGTAAAGCACTACATGTCCTCATTTACCCATTCATACAGCACTCTACTAGATTACAAAGAACAAATCATTCTAAAGAGACTAATCAGAGCTTTAGCTCACATTCATACACCAATGGGGCACAAACATGGGGTTCAGTGTCTTGCCCATGGACACTTAGGCATGTGACTGCTGGTGGATTCCAAGCCCCAACTCTTGCATTGGAGGACGACTGCTCTAACAACTCAGCCACAGCTGCCCCATCCAGGTTAAAACAATCCACACCTTTAATCCAGGTTACACTTGTCCCTCAAAAACACATTTTACAAAGTAGCTACATTTTGTGCAGGTATAAATAATACATTTGTATATATGTTTGTGTACATTTATTTTTTATTGAAGCTGACTAACTTTATTTTTTAATTATTCAATATTTTACTAACAGAATAGTCAAGTAGCAACCTGTTTTTTGTGCGATTTGATATGTCAGTCAAATTTTGGAATAAAGAGGTGATAATTAAAACTTGTTTCCTTTTTTTTTTTTTGCCGATTCATCGATGAATCGAAAAAATAATCGGCCGATTAATCGATTATTGAAATAATCGTTAGTTGCAGCCCTAATTAAATTAGATTCATTTATATATTTTTAGCAATTCATTTTTTACCAGTTTCTTAAATACAAGGAATGATTTGGCTTCCTTAACATTTGGCATTAAGTCCTTCCATAATCGTACTCCTTGAATTAAGGTAGATCTTAGGTAGATCTAGTTTCTACTTTGGTCCAAATTTCCTTGTTCTTTTTGTTCACATTCTTATAATTGTAACTATCTGTAGTAAAATAATAAAATAAAAAAACTTTGGTCCAAATTTTTCCTGTACACACACACACACCGTGTTGTATATATCGTGATATATATCGTTATCGTGATATAAAAAAGTCCATATCGTGATATATGATTTTTTCCATATCGCCCAGCCCTAGTCTCGCCCCCGCCTATCTCTCGGATCTGATACACCCATATGTCCCTCCACGTGCTTTGAGGTCAGAGGATCGGGTACTCTTAAAAGTTCCAGAAACCAGGGTTGCCAGATCTCCAGACCGAAAGAAGCGATCAGCTCCTTCAAAACAAGCACAAACAAGCGACTCGCTCTTTCAAAAATAGCCCAAAAAAAGCACCCCATCCCATTGTGTAAAAAAAGGCAGTTTTAAACAGTATAAACATATTTATTATGGCATTACATATAACAAGCAAAATTATACATTAAAGAACGTATTCAGTCTAAAAAATAAAAATACATTTTGCATTTTTCTCCCATCTGTGGTCGTGGTCAGATCCAGTCTTGAAGAGCACGCTCTTTCTCCCAATCTTTATTATATTTTTTTCCATATTTACCCCACTTAGAGCTCATATTAGCGTTGTCTTGTCTAGACATTTCACTAAATTCTTTAGTTTGTAGCAGGTCGCTTTTGTAAATGAGCCCTCGAGGCTCAATGAGATTTACCTGACTAAATAAAGGTTGAATGAATGAATAGACAAAGAATAAATAACAATGTTGCATTTGCGTGTAGTCGGATGTCCCGTGAAGAAACGCGGTTTTTAATTTTAAACTCACTTTGAAAGTAATTTTCATTAATTTATCATTTGTTTGCTAAAAACTAACATAGTTGAATGATACAAGATATATATGTTGTGTCACTATATGCTGCTCATGCTGACTCATCATTAATTGCTCGTTTTACCGGCTCTGACTGTCGCTTGCGCCAACTGCACCTGAACGTAACATCCGCCTTGACGTAACATACGTGGAAGGGGGGCGTGACAAACTACCTACCACTCGCATTACTGCTCGACTGAAAAACAAGCACAAATAAGCGACTCAATGTCCGCGAGAAGCCCAAAAAACCGCCACAAGCGGCTGATCAAATTTGAAAGCGACTCCAGGGAAAAACAAGCCCAATGCCGCTTGAAATAAGCGGACTTGGCAACTATGCCAGAAACTCGCCTTAAGCGCAGAGGTGACAGGGCGTTCTCTGTAGCAGGCCCAAGACTCTGGAACGAGTTACCGCTGCTCATCAAACAGGCCCCCTCCCTCTCAGTTTTCAAATCCCGGTTAAAAACTCACTACTACTCCATTGCTTTCAATGCCAGCTGATTTGTATTTGATCGTTTTACTTATGATCTGCAATGTTTTTATGTTTTTCGTGTTGTACTTCATTGTCTGTGTTGCCTGTTTGTTTGTTCAGCACTTTGGTGTGGACTTGTTCCTGTTGAAAGTGCTTTATAATTAAAATGGTATGGTATGGTATGGTAATACAGGCCTCTAACTGTTCAATCGTCTTGGGCCTTCTTTGTCGCACCTTCCTCTTTATGATGCGCCAAATGTTCTCTATAGGTGAAAGATCTGGACTGCAGGCTGGACATTTCAGTACCTGGATCCTTCTCCTACGTAGCCATGATGTTGTGATTGCTGCAGAATGTGGTCTGGCATTATCTTGTTGAAAAATGCAGGGTCTTCCCTGAAAGAGATGACGTCTAGATGGGAGCATATGTTGTTCTAGAACCTGAACATAGTTCTCTGCATTAATGGTGCCTTTCCAGACATGCAAGCTGCCCATGCCACAAGCGCTCATGCAACCCCATACCATCAGTGATGCAGGCTTCTGAACGGAGCGTTGATAACAACTTGGACTATCCTTGCCATCTCTGGTCCGGATGACATGGCATCCCAGTGTTCCATAAAGAACTTCAAATGTGACTCATCTGGCCACAGAACAAGAAGCTGGGGTGAAAGAAGCTGTGTATGTTAAAAGGGAAAAGTCTTCTCTTAAGGTCTAGTTATACTCACGCTTTGGTACGCTGGCCCTCTGCGTGCGCGCGCTGTGCGCGTGAGTAAGCGTGAGTAAGCCGTGCGGCTTCTGCGTTTACAGTGTTGCCGCTGTGTTTATAGTTGACGCATGGCAAAGTGCTGTTCTTTTACGGTGGCAGTACCCTCTAAAACCTGTGCATATGTTGCAAGAAAGGGTGTAGAAGAAGAAATCTACCATAGAAGAAGAACTGTTTGAAGTCACACAACAACAACAAAAAAAGGCTTTCCGCTCGCGTGCTGAACTGTTGTCTAGAACAACAGTTATTGTGTCTTGCGGTTTTAATGCATGGAGTCAGCGGAGGAGGAAGCGATCACTTGACTTTTGGCAAAAAAACAAAAGAAATGTCCAGATCAGGGATGAAGAAGAGGAATTTAGTACATTTGTATCACCTACAAAACATTCCTCCATGCGTCGCGACACCGTCTCCACGACCGCAGACAGCTGCATGCTCTGGCGTGAAGAGCGTGAAGGCTGTCGGGTCAGGTCCCCACCCGACCTGTCAATCAATTCAGTAGCGCCCACGGCGCGCGCACTAGCCTTGCGGAGGTTAAAAAAATCAGAGGTGCGCGACATGTGCCAAAACGACGCGCGGAGACCGTAATTTTGCGTCACTTTTGGCACGCGCACCCTCGCGCGTTGTGCGACGCGTCGAGTATAAATCTAGCTTTAACCTCGGGGGGCCTCAGGTTCCAACTTTCAAAGACATATAATGCAGCTTTAAATCAGATTCCCAGACAGTTCACACCTGTTGAGAACAGAATAGCTGCTTCTGTGAATTAGAATAACAAAGACCTTAACAAACCCCCTACTGTTAAGGTGTGATGTGTTGATTTGTCAATTTACATAGGATGGGTATGTTATCTCAGGTATGTGTGGGTGTTATTTCAGCTTCCAATTTACATAGGTTGGTGCGTGGCATGTCAGCCTGTATATAGCTTCACTGTCACATCGGCTGCTCCTTTGAATTGAAAAAGCCCTTTGGATAGAGGGTGAAACGTTTTCTGTAACAAATAAAGTCCAGTTGTTTTTATATTGAGCGCTTGCTCTGATTAGAACACACAATTAAACTGTTGAAATAAAAGAATGAATTTAACCCTTGCTTTAGTTTCAGTTAGTTTAGTCCATACCTGCAAACTAGTCGCTTTTCACCGAAATTCACAGATTTCAAACTAAAATATGTCATTTACGTGATTTGTGTAGATACGAAGAGTTTTTGTTTTGCGGGGTTAGTGGCATGTTGGATGACATCATTTCTCTTTAGTGTTTTGTACTTTTCCATTAATTTTACTCCCATTGTTGTTGTTAAGCACTTTGATACTGTAACAGTTTCAGTTTTAAATGCGCTCTACAAATAAAGTTGACTTGACTTTAAGAAACGTTCCTCCTTGATCACTTGGCTCAGCAGGCACTCATCTCTTTTGAAGTTTTTATCGACAGGGCAGAGGGAGGAGGGCAGAGATACCTCTATGTCGCGCACTAGCTTACAACTATGATAGTGACTTCATCTTTTGACCGGTGCGGGGGATCGTAGGAGAAACGGAGTGTGTAGCATCTAAGATAGCATGTCTGCATTGTGTGTGGCAAGATTTTCCCCAAGATTTGAAAAGTCCACCTAATGGAGTTATAGAGAATACTTTGAAGGAGAAAGAACCCAGGTAACACAAGTTTTCTGTGAAGTAAAATTGTTAAAATCAGTGATGGGGAAGGAACAGTGGAAAGTAGGAATGTGCGATATGGCCTAAAATTCATATCACGATATGTATTGTGAAGGGTGGCGATAACGATATATATTGCGATATGTTTTTGGTATAAAACTTGCAATACTCTTATACCACTATGCAAAAACTCAGGACAGTGTTACAGTTTTACTATTTTATGCTTATGTCTATTATTATATGTTTCAGTGTTTCAATGTTTAAATAGTTACTGTTGCACCGAGGGACTGAGAGAAACGCAATTTCAATTCTGTGTATGTCCTGTACATATTGCAGTTCTGACAATAAAGTTGACTTTGACTTTGAAAAAAAGCATAGGGTGTCCTTTTGCCATAATTTATTTTGAAAACTGCTATACCACAAAATAATCTCTGTTAAGAAAATTTCACTACAGTACTAGGTCCAGAGAGTTTTTAAATAATTAACAACTCAAGCATTAAGCTTCTTTCTTGTAGTGCAAAACAGTGCAAAATATCTTGTGTAGTTTTAGCCATAAGTTTTAAACTAAAGAATATGTTGTTAACTCAACAGTTTCCAATATTGTCACTTAAAGTGCATGTTTCATGTTAGTTTTTTGGGCAGAAAAATAATATTTAGAGGTAATACAGTAATTTTGATAATCCTCCCTGCTTTCTAAATTAATAGCAAGAGCCTTATAGCCACAAATCAGGGGGAAAACACTGAGCCTAAAAAAATGTGCGGTTTTGGAGACATGTGACGTAGGCAGAGGGGGCGACGTAGTCGGAAGTTGTTGTATTGTATTGAAGCGAAAGAGGTCCAATAATGGTTAATATTTGTGTGTGCGGGGGTTGTTCGAACTCCAGTTTGTCTGGACATCGATTTCCTGCACCAAAAAACCCAGCTTTCAGAGCTTGGGTGAGGTTTGTCCGGATGAAAAGGCAGGATTTCACCAACAGAAGCGTCACGACCAACTCCGTGATTTGTCAGGAGGATTACAACGACAGCGACCTGAATGAACACAGGATTGACTTCAGAAGTAAGGACAAGAATATAATTTATTTATTTTTTGGTTGAAAGTGGTTTAGGAGCTATAAATTACGAAATGCACAGTGCTAAAGCTATGCTAACTCGACCCGGTTGCGTCTTAAAAAATGAATAAAAAATCTAATTTAATCTCAAATGTCTTCTACAGGCCATCAGTTGGTAAATAAAACCCCTATAATTACACTCTTGCAGCAGAAAAAATATCTACAGAGTGGTTTTGGAGCTGTAAATTACGAAATATACAGAGCTAAATCGAAGCTAGGTCCACACGGTTGCGTCTTAAAAAATGAATAAAAAATCAAATTTAATCTCAAATGTCTTCTACAGGCCATCAGTTGGTAAATAAAACCCCTATAATTACACTCTTGCAGCAGAAAAAATATCTACCGAGTGGTTTTGGAGCTATAAATTATGAAATATAGAGAGCTAAACCGAAGCTAGTTCCACACGGTTGCGTCTTAAAAAATGAATAAAAAAATCAAATTTAATCCCAAATGTCTTCTACAGGTCATCAGTTGGTAAATTTTTTTTTATTTTTTATTTTTTTCTTCTTTCGGCTTTTTTCCCTGTGTTAGGGGTCACCACAGCGATCTAGTCGCATGAAGTTGGTAAATAAAACCCCTATAATTACACTCTTGCAGCAGAAAAAATATCTACCAAGTGGTTTTGGAGCTTTAAATTACGAAATGCACAGAGCTAAAGCTATGCTAAGTCGACCCGGTTGCATCTTAAAAAATGAAAATATATTTTTCTTTAATCTCAAATGTCTTGGTCATCAGTTGGTAAATAAAAACCCATATAATTACTGTCTGGCAGCAGAAAAAATATCAACCGAGTGGTTTAGAAAAAAAATTGTTTAGGGAGCTAAAGATTAGGCTAATGTAGTTAAATCCATCAGTGGTATAATTAATGCTGTATCTCTATAAATAAATATAAACCATTTTTAGCTTTAGGTAGTTTATACTGTATCTAGAAGTTATTTGGCTAGATATTTGATGTACAGTAATAGTCAGAGATGACATACTTATGTCAGAATAACTTTACAATCTGTCGCCTCCTCCTGGTGCGATCCCATATCTTTCTTAGCTAAAGCACGAACGTTCCGCTCTCGTGATGTCACTTCCGGTTTACCGCTGAGGGCGCTATTTTTAGACAGAGTAGCGAGGGAAGACAAAAAAAGGTAGTAGTAGCACATTTTATTTTGAGATATGATCCGTATTTTTTATGAAAATTGGAGTTTTAGACATGCAGAGGTGACAGGGCGTTCTCTGTAGCAGGCCCAAGACTCTGGAACGAGTTACCGCTGCTCATCAAACAGGCCCCCTCCCTCTCAGTTTTCAAATCCCGGTTAAAAACTCACTACTACTCCATTGCTTTCAATGCCAGCTGATTTATATTGGATCGTTTTATTTATGATCTGCAATGTTTTTATGTTTTTCGTGTTGTACTTCATTGTCTGTGTTGCCTGTTGCGTGTTTGTTTGTTCAGCACTTTGGTGTGGACTTGTTCCTGTTGAAAGTGCTTTATAAATAAAATGGTATGGTATGGTATGTTAGGTTGAAAAGGCAACTACATGTGTTTAAAGTGAAAGACGCACTTTAAGAAATGAACAGTAACAGAGCAGCTTTTTACACTGAAAACACTTCACCCTCCAACCCTCTAGTGGCGTCTCCTTCAGCTTTAAGGAGAGCTGACCAGTTTCCTCTGTGGCTTTGACCAGAGGGTCTCGCAGTAAAATCACACAACACAGCGTTCTGTTCACAGATTAGAGAGCAGGTTTCTTTAAAGCTGACCAATGCTTACTTTAACTTTCGACAAAAAAAAAATTTTCAACGGAACGCAGCATTTTGCGTCCAAATACGCAGTGGCGGTTCTAGACCAGTTGTACTGGTGGGGCCAAGCTGGGGCCAGAGGTTTTGTCAGAGGGGCACGTTCATCAGATGAACGTTGTTACCTGTATATAATTTTGGACTGAGAAACTGAACCAAGACTTCACCTAACAGTTATTTTCATTATCATTTTATTGACTCGTTTGTTGATCGGTTTGCCAGAAATCATCAAATTATGTTTGTATTCTGCATCTGTCTGTTAGCAAAATATCTTATGAACAACTGAACAGATTTTGATTAAACTTTCAAGAAATAATCACTGAATGGCTCTCTACGACTGGTTGACTTTCAAAGTACATCCAATTCAATCAATGGTGTTGGTCTGTTAGCAAAATATCTCATGACCCTCTGGACAGATTTTGAAAAATCTTTCAAGAAATAATAAACGGATGTTTCTTTACTGCTGATTAACTTTTGGATATATTTGAATTGAAGATGGCTGCAGCAGGCAATTGAAATAAGCCAAACTCAAAAATGGTTATAATTCAGTTAATTTTACAGATATGGAGTTAAGTGATTGTTTGTTTAAAGTTATTTAAAGTTATTTTATATATTCTTTTAAATAATGGGGTGATATAAGATTTTTTTCTTCTTTCTGCACTCTTTTCATTCAATGTTTTATTTTTGATGAATGTTTTATTTTGTCTCTTGTAAATGAATGAATAAATAAATTAAATAAAATATTAAATAGCTTTACATCTGCTAAGTTCTTGGCATAAACCAACACAGACATGTTCCTGTTTTTAGTGTTTTACATGCTTT
>JBBPBX010013363.1:31085-52509 GCA_038048925.1 Garcialebias charrua
ATATTATATATATATATATATATATATATATATATATAATATATATATAAAAAAGTAGGCCACACAAAAGCCTCTGCTCTGAGGCCTGCATGCACGCGCACAGACGGGGGAGATTTTTTTTTTCTTTTAATTCGTCCATTCAGTAACTGATTATTGATGAAAAATATTTCCTCTTCACCTTCCAGCCTTGTTGATGATCATTTCAGTTCCCACATGATCGAATTTGCCCCAGAGGTCCTTCTCATGCAGGACAACTTTGATGTCCTCCATCCCTGCACAACAAACACTTTGTGATTTGACTAGTCTTTACTTTATATTCTGAAGGGGAAGTTGGATGAGAATTTTGTGGTGAAACGTCAAATAAATGATTATTTACACACTGGAGCTGCTACCTGCTGGCTGGACGCCTTCAGAGGACTGTCCTTGGTGGACTCTTTTGGGGGGTCCGCTCACTCCGAGTCCGAGCGCTCTGCAAGGTTGAACTGGTCCCCTCCGTTTGCCATGTCCTAAAAGACACGCACACAGGTTCCACACATGTTTGGAGTTTAACTGGTGCAATATAATTATTATGAGTGGGTTTCATCACAATGAGACATTTTGACACCAAACATTAAAGATTTGGGACAGTGGTCGTTTGTCCTCATCAAACTAACTCATAAACATGATTCATTTTGATAAGACCGCGCGCGGCACGTTCGGGTCACATAGTAACCTGATCAAGCTTAATCTGAAATGAGATTACACGAGATTATAAATAAACTAACTTCAGAAGAAGTGTGCTGATGATCCAGGTTGACGTTTCTCCTGAAAGTCCAGATCAAGTCAGATCCTCGTGTTTTCATCATCCAGATTAACACCACACACCTGACAGAAAGAAAAACACAGTTGTTTATACACAACTGGAGCGACATGTTCACAGAGATATTAGTCAGAATGTAGTTTACTTATCTCATTTTGCCTAGTCAAAGTAAAATTAGATAGAAGGAGACATTTTAAAGCTTTTTTATTTTATTTCATATTTACTCATTCATTTGCAACTGAAAAGCTTTGGTCTGAATTCAGGTCATCTGGACAGTTTTTTTCCTTCTATTTTTTAATGCTGAAACGTTTCACCTTCCAGCTGACCCCCGCCCAGTGCACACACACAAAAGGAAGAAAAAAAAAGACACGGCATATTACCTAGTCATTCAGGAACGCGATGGCGTTGTAACACGCGGAGGAAGTAAGCACTGTAGCGAATACAGTTTTCCAACAGTCTAAAATTCACAAAAATGCTGCCCAAAGTTGTACAGCAACGCTGGCCGCTCAGCACATGCGTGTTATGGTACGTCCTGACCAAACGCGTTTTCAACGGCAGGAACGTCCAGTTTACATGCAAAGTCAATGGGGGACGCACCTCCAGCCACGTCTTGGCGTCGGGCGTCACGTCACGTGCGTGTTGAGCGTGCTGGAAAAGCGTTTTCCGTGCACGTGAACCCGCTTCAGCCTCCAAGCACGCGTTGATCATTGCTGAACGTTTTCGCCGTTCAAACGTTCAAACGCCGTTCAACTCTGGTTGTTCAGGGAGAGTCGGGGGGGAGGAGAGAGGGGGAGAGTCCCTATGTGACGCGGAAACGAGGGGGCGCGCGCACTATGTGACGTATTGGGACACAGAAAAAACCCGCGGAGTCATGGAAGAGAAACTCATTGTAGCTGTGTGTTCGCGACAAGTCCTTCACGACCAGTCAAGTCTGCTCTCTACAGAGACTGGCGGAGTGCAGTGAGGAACTCGGTGTACCGGTAAGCTCCTCCCACACCCCCCGCCGCCACACCGCCGCAGCTTCTCGTTCTGGTCAGGACAGCACTGGGTCCAGTCCAGTGCGTCCACTTGCGTGCGTGACGAGCCTTTTTGCCGTTGAAAACGCGTTTGGTCAGGACGTGGCATTAAGCCTAGGATATAGTTGACGCGTCGCATAGGGCGCGCGGCCAAAGTGACGCAATCGCGAAGTCCCCGCCCCCGCGCTTTGGCCAGCGCGTTGGTTTCGCGCGTGGTCGTGCACCTCCTAGATTTTGAAGCTCCGCAAGCCTAGCGCGCGCGCCGAATTGATTGACAGGTCGGGTGTGGACCTCACCGACAGTCTTCACGCCAGATTCTGCAGCTGTCTGCGCCGCTGTGGTCGTGGAAACGGCGTCGCGACGCATGGAGGAATGTTTTGTGACACACAATGTTAAAATTCTCCTTCATTCCTGATCTGGAGTCGGACTTTTCTTTTGTTTTTTCGCCAAAAGTCACGTGATCGCTTTCTCCTCCGCTGACTCCATGCATTGAAAGCCGCAAATAAAGACAACAGTTCAGCACGCGAGCAGAAAGCTATTTGTTTTTGTTGTGTGATTTCAAACAGTTCTTCTTCTACGGAAGATTTCTTCTTCTACACCCTTTCTTGCAACATATGCACAGGTTTTAGAGGTACTGCCACCTGCTGGTCCGTAAAAGAACAGCACTTTGCCAAGCGCTGCCGTGCCACACTATAAACGCATGCACAGTGCGCGCGCAGCACGCGCGCTCCAGCTTGCGGACCAAAGCGCGACTATATCCGAGCCTTTAGACGCGTGCAGGCCTCGATAGTCTCAAAGCAAAACAAAGAAACAAAAACAAAACAAAAAAAACTCGTAGCATACGGCTTACTTGGATAGAACAACTTATTTTCTAAACTGTACTGTTCGATTTTCTTTTACATCGTCTGCCGCAGACGCAGACACAAGTTAGCTTACCTTAGCACAATCAATGTAGCTTAGCTGTTAGCTACATGTACGTCGTGAAACCGTCAGAATTCAAGAGAACAAAGCTATAAAACAGAACCAATTACCTTCAACTTCTGAATGGATTGCAGCAAGTTTAGGGCAGGAGTTCCGTGACAAATGAACTGAACACAGTTGAGCTCTGATTGATCACAGCAGCACAGACAGAAAATAAACAACGGTTGGTTTTGAGATTCAAGCCAGCAGCGCGGTTCAACAAGAGAGGTGTTGACTGGTTGGAACAGATCACGTGATACCTCCGCCAATCCAATCATAACGCTCGAGTTCCGAAGTTCTTCTTCTTGCTTTTTTAATGGCAGAAAGCAAAAAACACCAGTACTGCCACCTACTGAAATGAATGTGTGACCTCGACGTCGTGGAATAAATGAGGTTTCTTGTAAATGAGTCGATCGAATGAGATATAACTTGCCTAAAGGTTGAATGAATGAACAACAACAACAACAACAACAACAACAACAACAACAACAACAACAACAACAACAACAACAACAACAACAACAACAACAACAACAACAACAACAATTATATTCTTCAAATAAATAATATACAGTATATATAATTTGTAAAAAAGAAAAAAAGAATTGATGAAATGCATTAAATTTTATTAAAAAACAACATTCTTAATAAATCAATTGTCTAACTGCAAATTTATAGTCCTAAAAGTTTTAACTCTGTGAACCGGGTCCAGATAACGTCCAAAACTGACGTTCATACGACGTACAAATGCGGTCATAGTTAGACGTCAAAAATAGACCTTGTTTGCACGTCGGGGCGACGTCTAGAATTGGACTCTCAAACGACGGACAAGTCTAATTTGTAAAAAAAGATTTTTTTTTTTTGAGGAAATACATTAAAATGTATTTCTTTAACAACATTAAAATGTTAGTAAAAAATAACATTCTTAATAAATCAATTGTCTAACTGCACTTTTATAGTCCTAAAAGTTTAACTCTGTGAACATGGTCCAGATCATCTCCAAAACTGACGTTCATACGACGTACAAATGCCGTCATATTTAGACGTCAACAAAAGACCTTGTTTGCACGTCGGGGCGACGTCTAGAATTGGTCTTCGACCAACGGGCTCTATATAGACGTCACCTCGACGTCCCCTGGACGTCTACTGTTTAGTGGGAGTAGGCTTGCATAAAGACCAGAACTTGTTTTGGCATTCAAGATGGCAATTAATGAAACATTTTTTCATGTAATATTTAGCATTCTATCTGCAACAAAGTCCCAAAGTGTGAAACATTAGAAGTTTGTTGTTGGTATGCTTATTGTTTCAAAATGCTGCACATTCTCTGTTGATGACAAGAAATACAACTGTACCAGCTCAAAATAAATTAGTAAATGTATTCAGCATCATGTTCTGGTTTAGAAAAAGCATATAAACAGGACGCTAAGGTCCTGAGTTATTGAGTCCCAGAAAACTGCAGAATGGTTGCACTATTAATATGCCAGTCTTTTTAGCTTTTACAGAGGATGACATAGAAATAGTAAGGTTTAAAGCTTAGAGCCTAGTCTGTTTTCAAGGTTGGTGAAAATCAGCCTCATTTGTGGAAGTGCAAATGAAGTGTTCAGCTGCAACTCGACTGTCAGAAAGAGGAGTGTTTCAAAGGCCAGATGGTTCGGAAACAGACTCTGCCAGAACAAAATTATTTCAGTCAAATGTTTGTGGTGTTGTCAGCTTAGAGGCTTTTTCTGCTTTGTAAATTGACACAGGTGTCTCAGAGTCTCCTTTCCATTAGGCACACAAACCACAAGTACTGTACAAATCACATTGGAAGTATGTTAATTATAGGGGTGCGAATCTCTCAGTGTGATTCGATTCCGATTTTTGGTGTCACAATTCGATTCAAAATCGATTTTTCGATTCAGAAACGTTTTTTCGATTCAGAAATGATTTTCGATTCAGAACTATTTTTCTATTGAAATGGTCATAACTTTAGTTTCAGTGATGTAACTGAAAGCTGAAAAGAATAAACAACAATGTAAACAAATGGAACATTTATTTAAAACTATTATTTTAGGTTCTTTACAGCATCAATTTTTTTTGCATCGTTTGATATTTAGACCAAAAGTAGGAACAAATAATACAGGAGTGCATACAATTCTGTAACTTAAATTACCATTACTGTATTAGCTTAGTTGCCTGGATTTCGCAAAAAAAATAAATAAATCTAGGACCAAATAATTCATTCATCCATCATCTTTACCCACATCTTCCTTTTCGAGTCTCGGGGGGTCACTGGTGTCCATGTCCAGCCATCACTGTGCGAGAGGCCTGGACATGTCTCCAGTCCATCACAGAGAAATAATTCAAAATATATAAATACAAAAGTAAACAGACTTCAGCCTACCATAGTACATTAATCTTTAACTCAAAATAAAACACAGACTTCACAGTTTTTTTTACCATATTGATTCATATTTAGTAAATTAACAAAATTTCAAAACCTGTGCAAACCTGCTCAAAATCTCTTTTGAACTGTAATTTATAAACCATAAATTGTATAATTTAGAACTGGCTCCAGGCGATGTGTCTCATCTGGTCTCTTAACCTGTTAAAAAGACAAATTACATTGTTTGTTGTATAACTTGGTTCTATAAGTTTTAGTATAATATGAGAAACAACTCTTACTTTTGAGCCGCAGCTGCATCAGAACTTCTCCCACATTATTCTTGTTTCATGCTGGAGCTGTATGGAGCTTTATCATCAGCAAAAGAAAGATGGCGCCTTTGTTGACGGCATACAGTCTACTGCTCCTGAGCTTTTTAATGTTGTTTGTGTTTTGCCTTTTTTTGCATCGATGATATATCCTCGTTTCTGGTCTATGATCGCTCAACTCTTCTAAGTATCCAAGACTCGCTAATCAACATACAGACTACTGGTAAATATGGAAATTTTAAGCCACCACCACCCTTTCTGGCGTCCCTCCCAGCCTACCTACACCGTAACACCAGTACGTTGCTACGTAACAAGCACCGCAGAAGACGCGGAAGGAGAGCGGGAGTCCTGGTCAGATTCAAAAACTACCTCTCTTCTCATAGTATAGCTGACTTACATCCAGAATTCAGCGTCTTTGATATTCACCATTCCTTGGTTCATCGCTACCTCGTTTCTGTCAATCATGACGTCAGTGGTCACTATCCATGTTATCGCCCGGTGAAGACCCGGAAGAGAGGCTGCGTTCAGCAGAACCTCCGCCCGCTCGCTCGAGCTGCGGATGATGAAATTGGTTGTGTAACCGTACGTGCAACACTGTTTAACGCCCGATCGATCACAAATAAAACTTTTATATTAAATTAAGTGATCTGATCTCCACTCATCATCTGGATCTGTTTCTGATGACTGAAACCTGGCAGAAACCAGAGGACAACAGCACCTTCTCTTAGCTCCTCCCACCTGCCTGCTCCTACCTGAACGCCCTGCGAGGGTCCGGCCTGGGGCGCGGCCTTGCTGTTGTGTTCAGTGATGCGTTCAAGTGCCGTTCGTTACCTCCTAAAACCTACAGCAGCTTTGAGATCATGTTGTTTGTGCTGGAATCTGCAAAACCACTGCTGTGTGGGCTTATTTATCTCCCACCAAACAAGGACTTCCTCAGTGAGTTCTCAGAACTGCTGGCTGAACTGCTGTTGAAATTTGACAGTCTGCTTTTCTGTGGAGATTTCAACATCCATGTCTGCTGTCCAAATAATCAACTTGGATATGAGTTTCAGCACCTTCTGGACTCTTTTAACCTGTCACAGTCTGTGTCAGAGCCCACGCACAATCAGGGTCACACACTAGACTTAATTATCTCACACGGCCTGCACATATCTGCTGTAGAGATTCTGTACACTTGTATTTCAGACCACTTTCCCATCATATTTAAAATTTTCCACCCCTCCTGCAGTAAAGGCTGTTCTCCCAGCACGTTTCTGCCGCTCCATCACCCCATCAACTCCAAGTAAGTTCACTGATACTCTACTTCCGGCTCTTGGCGAAGCAGCTGCTTCTCTGCTCCGCTCTTTCCCTCAAGTTTTCATCCCCCCTGCTTTTGTTACTTTTGTCTCATCTGCAGCTCTTCAGTGCTCGCTCGAAGCAATTTGGAACATGGATTTAGTGGCGTGGGCTGTTTCCTCTCGATAAAATTTTTTCCACGAAGCGCCCGGTCCAGGAGAACCGGCGTGCCCCTTGGACACGCATGCGGCCGGATACATCATGGATTCCTGGGGAGAATGGAAAATGATGTGTTTGACCGTTCTTTCGGTCGAGGACGTGGAAGACCTATTCATAATTGGATTTATGGTAGCAGGTGCGCTGCTTTTTGGCTTGTGTGGGTGCCTCTGCTACTGGAAAATCAGGAAGACTTCTGCGGCGATCAACGCGCTGTCAAAGCTTCCTGCTCAGAACGAGTCTGTGATCCGAGCTGTGACCTCAATGAACCAGCTGCTTTATGAGCTTAATCGCACGTTGGGAATGGCCGTTGAGGACCGCAGACCTACGGTGCGGTTTGGGACTCGTTTGCAGCTGAGCGGATTACACCGGGGGGAGGATGTGGACCCATAGCTCGGGTCGGATGAAAGCTACACATAATTTGGAGGAATTGGATTTCAGACAGCACCTGGACTCAAGGCTACGGTAAAAGTTCACCGAAGCCTGCCCTGAAGATAAATAAATCAACTAATCTAATCGGGACACCCCAAGCAACCTTGAACAAGGCTGACTACAAATTTCTCCTGAAGTCTGAGCAACTGGAAAGAACCACTGTCGCCCCCCCCCCCCCCCAAGAGCTCTCTGTGTGCTTCAGGCCGGCTGGTTCCATCTGCAGAACTGTGCTCTAATCTGGACGGTGCTCACTGACATTATCTCACTGCTTCGCCACCAAAATGCAACATGTGATTTGTCTTATCTGTGCTTGGCTGGTAGAGTTTTTTGACTTGAGTGTCCTGAAAGACAAAATGTGATAGAATCTTTTTTGAATACCACTGATTATCTATTGCATCCTTCCCTTTTTTTTCCATATCTGATTGTGGCGGCGCAGATTAATTTCTGCTGCGGCTGCGTGTACACGCCCCTCTTCTCAAGGACGGTGTGTGCGTCAATTGCAAGGTTTTGTGCTCCAGTGCAATGACGATGCCAATAAAGATATATTCTATTCTATTCTATTCTATTCTATTCTGATACCTTTAAGAGCACTGACTTATACTCTGCTGTCAGCCTGGACCTATCTCTACATCCAGAGGAATTCATCACCTCCTTCCATCACACATGCACAACGATCTTAGACTCCATTGCTCCTCTCAAACAGACTTCCTCAAAGATCAAACCAGTTCCATGGCTCAATGAATCAACTTGGGCTCTTCGACAACGCTGCAGGAAAGCAGAGTGCATATGGAGGAAGGACCAGCTTCATGTGTCCCAGGGAATACTGAGAGACTGTCTCTGGGAATATCAACATGCTGTTAAGCACACCAAGTCACACTAGCCTCTTTCATAAGACGGCTCAGTCCGGGCCTGATGCATGTCCAGTCCTCCAACGAGCATTCAGAAAAAAGACGAAGGCGGATTGGCGAGTAAATTTTCCTCGCCTCTGATGCGCCCCTGATCCGGGAGCAGAGGTAGTGTCAGATCCGGACCCGAGCCGGGCAGACCCACTTGTGAATGCAACCCACGGATCCACGCTCAGAATATGATGATATCAGTGAGCGACCGCAGGATTAATCAACAAGCAGATTTATTAACAAGGGAATATTAAAAATGACATGAAACGACAACTTGTAAAAGTTAGGTTCGCTCTTTTTTCCCCTCTCTCTCTGCAACGGAGCAGCTGTGTGTGCGCACGCGCTGGAGGGAGACAGTAGATTTATTACTGAGGAAATATAAAAAATGACACGAAACGACAACTTGTAAAAGTTAGGTTCGCTATTTTCTCTCTCTCTCTCTCTCTCTGTCTCTCTCTCTCTCTCTCTCTCTCTCTCTCTCTGCAGCAGAGTAGCTGTGTGTACGCGCGCGTTGGAGGGAGACAGTAGATTTATTACTGAGGAAATATTAGGGCTGGGTGATATGGACAAAAATTCATATCTCGATATTGTCGTGATATATCGCGATATACGATATATATCTCGATATAATTTTCTTTCCATAAAAGAATAACAAAAATATATTTCTGAGTCAAAGCTTTGTCCCAGTTGTCACACAGCAACATTTATTAACAAACAGCTGTAACTCTATAAAATAAATGTCTAAAAAATGAACTTTACTTTATTTTTTAGACATTTATTTACACCTATTAAATAATAGTCCTCTTCAGCTGAGGGCAGCTGTGGCTGAGAGGTTAAAGCAGTCTCCTCCAATGGGAGAGCTGGAAGTTCAATTCCACCAGCAGTCACATGCTGAAGTGTTCCTGGGCAGTGGGCAACACTGAACCCCTCATTGCCTCTGATGTGTGTCCCATCAGTGTATGAATGTGATAAAGTACTGATTATTCTGAATTTCAGTCTGGCTTCTGATCCCATCACAGCACTGAATCAGCACTGCTCAAAGTGCAGAATTACATCCTTTTGTCCCTAGATGCAAAATAACCTGTTCTGCTGGTTATGTTAGATCTCTCAGCAGTTTTTGATACCATCGACCATCAGGTACTAATCACCTATTTGTTTCAGCAGGTTGGCCACTAGGGAGCTGTGCTTGAGTGGTTCCGATCATACTTAACAGGCAGAACATTTTCTGTCATGATAGGTGATCTGTCCTCCTCTTCATCAATCCCTCTGACCTCTGGCGTACCACAGGGATCCATTCTGGGGCCAGTTCTCTTTTCTCTTTACATGCTGCCATTAGGATCAATCATTGCACGCCACAATCTGTATTTTCATCTGTATGCAGACGATCTACAAATCTATCTGCCGGTCACTCTCAGGGGCCATTTACACAGCACATATTTTGAGTGAAAACGCTCCTTTCTCTCTGCGTTTCTGCTCATCATTTACACGAGACCAGTAGCCCCCCTCTTTGAATCCGATGGTTTCTAAACTCACCCTTCAGGGTGGAGGTTTTTTGCTGACCCCCCGTTGATAACGTACACATCTCCCGAGTAACCGAGTTTTCGACAGATCGAGCGCTTTGACTTCTATCGAGGCTTTTTTGTCCACCTCGAATACCCGTAGTGACGTCATCACGTCGCAGTAACGTCTGTACGTCACATCACGTGATAAAAACAGAGCGCGGGGTAGCTTTTAGCTTCTAGTAGACGCTACAAAATGGATTCCTTTGTGCACACGGATGTATGGAGCTGGTCCAGTCTTGTCAAAAAGGTAAAACAGTTTATAATTTTATAAATTGCGCTACTCATTGAAACATCCTGTTGACTTTCTTTGCTTTGAACACCGTTGGCCGTAGTAGATTGTGACAGCAGAGGGCAGTGTTGCATTAACACGGCCGAAACGGCTTCATCTCTCTCGTTTCACAAAGAAAAAGAAACAAATATTAATCTCTCTAGAGCTATTAAAAACCTTTAAACACAATCTCTAAAAGTAAACCTAAATTGCACAGCACTGCAGGCGGTGGTACGGTGTGGCTGTGGCCCCATTTGTTTTTTAAGTTTCGGTTTTCAGCGCGTTACTTTCACTTTTAATATTAATAATAATAACTAATAGTTTTGTTTTTCCTGTGACTTATGTGCAGTATGATAAATGATAGGAGCATAATAAATGCTCCCAATGTTTTGTTGGTCTTTTTTTTCTTTTTGTAAAGACGTTTTTATGCATTATATTTATTTATTTATTTTGCATCATAAGACACTGTGACGTCATCGGCTACTCGAGCGCCGCTCGAGTTTTTTTATGTTAATGTCGAGGTTAAAAATTATGTATTCGTTCAACCCCTAATCTCCCGCTGAGCTTTTATTTGAACACAAGCGTGTGCGCACGCACGAGCGGACAGCCGGCATTTCTGTCAACAATATTGGCGGCTGACTAGGGGTTGAACGAGTACATAATTTTTAACCTCGACATTAAAAACTCGAACGACGCTCGAGTAGCCGATGACGTCACAGTGTCTTACGATGCAAAATAAATAAATAAATATAAATGCCTAAAAACGTCTTTACAAAAAGAAAAAAAAGACCAACAAAGCATTGGGAGCATTTATTATGCTCCTATCATTTATCATACTGCACATAAGTCACAGGAAAAACAAAACTATTAGTTATATTAATAATATTAAAAGTGAAAGTATAAGGCGATGAAAACCGAAACTTAAAAAACAAATGGGGCCACAGCCACACCGTACCACCGCTTGCAGTGCTGTGCAATTTAGGTTTACTTTTAGAGATTGTGTTTATAGGTTTTTGGTAGCTCTAGAGAGATGAATATTTGTTTTTTTGTTTGTGAAACGAGAGAGATGAAGCCGTTTCGACCGTGTTATATATGGGACCTGCAATGCAACACTGCCCTCTGCTGTCACAACAATCTACTACGGTGTTCAAAGCAAAGAACGTCAACAGGATGTTTCAATGAGTGGCGCAATTTATAAAATTATAAACTGTTTTACCTTTTTGACAAGACTGGACCAGCTTCATAGATCCGTGCGCACAAAGGAATCCATTTTGTAGCGTCTACTAAAAGCTAAAAGCTACCCCGCGCTCTGTTTTTATCACGTGATGACGTCACTACGGGTAGTCGAGGTGGACAAAAAAGCCTCGAAAGAAGTCAAAGCACTCGATCTGTCGAAAACTCGGTTATTCTGTTAATGCACTACCCAGCACCCAGACTGGTTCCGGTCCCAGCACCCAGACTGGTTTCTGACTTCAGCTTTGTGGGTTTTAATTATTCTGTAACTTGTCATGTTATTCTTTGGATTGATGACCTAAAGGTATAAAGGGTTGTACATCTTTTATTATTTCATTTTATGCTTATGTTTATTAAATGTTTTAGTGTTTTGGTACATATTGCAGTTTTGACAATAAAGTTGACTTTGACTTTGATCTTTACATGAAACATGGGTATGTATTTGTAATTAGGGTTTAATGAAAATGTGCCAACAAACTGTTTTAAATATGCTACAAACTGTTTTAAATATGCTACCTGCTGATATGTTTGTTTCAGAAATTTAGCAAGCAACAGCTGTCAGCTGTACTATTTAGTGACAGTTATTTTGACATTTAAATTTACAAGACAAAAGGCTGGTACACTTCTCATTTATTTAGTTTTTGTATTTTTAACTACATTATTTGCTGGATACTAGAATTGATATAGTTGCAGTTTTGAGTCAACTTTACTAAACTGACAGCCATTGACCCTTTTACAGTTACTACCACTAAACATCCAAATACTTTCCCGGCTAATTCCGGTCAGTGTTTATCTCTATTGTTTTGGTTCTTTACACTTGCTTTTTGCACATGTCCAAACCATCTCAGTCTGACCTCTAAAGGCCCCCGCATAGCTCTGCATACGGCCGTATGCAGCTGTACACACGTACTACGCAGAGGCACAAGCGTACCCCCGCAGGGCATGTACGTTCAAAGCTCAAATTTTACGACCGCATACGCAAACGCGTTGTTGCACAATAAACTGCCCAGTGCCGGACTGTTTTGTATGTGACACAAATGTATTAAAGGTATTGTGACATGATTTTGTAAATTTGAATATTTGTCAGAACATATATATCTTATATCATTGAGCTCTGGTCGTTTTTGCATAATAAATTATAAATATATTAAATTTTTATTCCAAGTTATGGTAGTTTTTTTCTCTGGGATACGCCCCTAAAAATCTGCGCATTTCCGCAAAATGTCATCTTGACGTGACAACGGGAAGGCACGCTCCAACGTGCATTTAAATAATAATGGTGGAGCATGTCCTATCGCGTCTGAGATATCATTTTGAGACAGTAAATCTTCCAAAACTCTCATTAATAAACCCTCCCTGAATAAAAAAATTACAGATGTTACCTGATGGCGCAGACATAATTTAAAAATGCATACATAGCAACGTGTTTGCTCCGGGCTCTCGGCTAATATTTTTAGAAGCTATCTTGGCTAACAAGAGTCCCTGACACCGGTCACGTCTGAGATATATCATTTTACGACAGTAAATCTTCCAAGACTCTCATTAATAAACCCTCCCTGAATAAAAAAATTACAGATGTTACCTGATGGCGCAGACATAATTTAAAAATACATCATTAGCAACGTGTTTGCTCCGGGCACTCGGCTAATGTTTGTTAGCTGCTATGTCGGCTTTAGCTGCTATGTCGGCTTATTACCGGTTGCGTCAGCGATATATCATTTTAAGACAGTAAATCATCCAAAACTCTCATTAATATCCCTCCCCGAATAGAAGGAAACTACAGATGTTACCTGATGGCGCAGACATAATTTAAAAATACATCATTAGCAACGTGTTTGCTCCGGGCACTCGGCTAATGTTTGTTAGCTGCTATGTCGGCTTATTACCGGTTGCGTCAGCGATATATCATTTTAAGACAGTAAATCATCCAAAACTCTCATTAATATCCCTCCCCGAATAGAAGGAAACTACAGATGTTACCTGATGGCGCAGACATAATTTAAAAATACATCATTAGCAACGTGTTTGCTCCGGGCACTCGGCTAATGTTTGTTAGCTGCTATGTCGGCTTATTACCGGTTGCGTCAGCGATATATCATTTTAAGACAGTAAATCATCCAAAACTCTCATTAATATCCCTCCCCGAATAGAAGGAAACTACAGATGTTACCTGATGGCGCAGACATAATTTAAAAATACATCATTAGCAACGTGGCCTGTATCGCGGCTATTGTGTTAGCTATCTGATTCGGCTAGCTTGTTAGCAGCGAACAAACATAATCTGCCGTGATAATTGGCTTTATACACTCAAAGTGTATAAAGTAAAACAACATGAACTCACGTAAAATAAATAGTTTATAATCTAAAACACTACACACCTCCGATTATGTTTACACAAAGACTTACTCATCTCCTGGACAGTCTTCCGATGGTCCCTGCGTTGTTTCGACATGGTAGCTCCTGTGGGACTTTCTTCTGTAGATTTTCTTTTAAAAATAGTAGGAATAGCATCCGGTTTTAAAAGTCTTCTGAATCTTACTGGTAATCCTAAAGATTCTTTTATACCAGGTGCTGAAAACAATCGGCAGTGAAATGGTCGCTGCAGACATAGGACTCCTGGAACCCACCGGTCCTTGTCTGGTCCATTCTTGACAAAGTTTGTCATCTTTTGGAAATTTGTGAAGGCTCACTTGTTCACTGCTGATATTAGAACACACAAATGCACTACAACGTGACGGCATTTTTCAAGTTACACAAATAAAAGGCGATCCTTCAGGAAATGAATCTGTATGGCAAGCAGTTAACACACCTAATAAACGGGCAAGGCTCTGCCTTCTGCCCGTTGTGACGTTAATGACTGGTGACGACGACTGGTGATGACGTATTGCGGAAATGCGCGGAATTTCAGGGGCGTATCCCAGTAAATACCAGAGACAAATTTAGCATAATTTCGAATAAAATTTTAATATGTTTATAATTTATTATGCAAAAACGACCAGAGCTCAATGATATAAGATATATATGTTCTGACAAATATTCAAATTTACAAAATCATGTCACAATACCTTTAAATTCCCCTTCTTCATCCCTGATCTGGCCTTTTCTTTTGTTTTTTGCCAAAAGGCAACTGATCGCTTCCTCCTCCGTTGACTCCATGACTGAAATGATGAGAAATTAATGAATTTGTCACGAGCGAATTAAACTCTTTTCTGCAGGTTCTGCAGATTTCATGGTGTGCTGGTCTGATGTGTGGGTTGCAGGACCAGCGCTCCCCTTTTTTTTAATAGAACTTTTTAATAACATATAAACACAGAACACCACTGCGGGTGCAGCTGCCAGCTCGCGCCTTTTTTTCCCCACCCGACCTGTCAATCAATTCAGTAGGCGGGTCAGCAAATGACCAATCAGCGACCTCAATTTGTCCTGTAGGTAAAGGCTCTGGGCTGCAGCTGCTCAAATGACGTCAAGAAATTGGAGGAAAAACGCAAGAATGAACACAAGATCGTACGCTGAGCTGTGCGGGTGAACTGTCTGCGTACAGTACACGCGTACGGGCACGTGTACGGACATACGCAAAGCTATGGGTGAGCCTTAACTTTATCTCCCAGTTGATCGTGTGCTGTACCTCATTCCTCATTCCATTTTCATTCCTAATCTTATCCATCCTTGTCACTTCTAAGGAGAACGTAAACATCTTCATTTTGGCCACTTTATCTTCTTTTTGTCAATGCTACCGTCTCTTGATTATACAAAATAGCTGGTCTCACCATTGTCTTGTTTCTTTGACTTTTGCTGCCACTCTTTTGTCACAAATCTCTCCTGAAACTTTTCTTCATCCACTCCATCATGCCTGGACTCTCTTTTCCAATTCTTTACCACATTCCCCATTTTCCTGGACAGTTGACCCTAAGTACGTGATATTCTGCATCATTGAGACCTCTGCTCCTTGTAGCCTTGCTGTTCCACCTGCCTCCCTCTCATTTACACACATGTACTCTGACTTACTATGGCTGACTTTCATTTTTCTTCTTTCAAGTGCACACCTCCACCTCTCTAAGTTCTCTTCCACCTGTTCCCTATTCTTACTACAGATCACAATGTCATCTGCAAACATCATAGTACACAGGTTATATCATCAGGCCCTACTGCCTTTCACTTCATTATTTTCAGAGCTTTCCAAACGTCACCCTCACTTCTTCCCAGCTTTCACAATGCTATCTGCAAACATCATAGTCCACGGGGATTTCCTGATTGAATCTGTTTGTCTTCCTCACCAGAGCAAACAAGAAGGGGCTTAGAACCGATCCTTGATACAATCCCACCTCCACCTTGAAGCTATGTCTTGCCAATCGGTACAAGTCCTTCTCACTTTCTTTAGTGTCCAACCTCCCCTACATCTCATCAATGCTTTCTGCTTTGCTTTTGCTACCTTTGTTCTATGCTGGTGAAGATTCTCAGTCGTCCAGGACATGATAAAATCAAAAAGGCGTTCAATACAAGATCAACTGGACTTTATTTGTTGCAAAAGACGTTTCGACCCCTATCCAGGAGGCTTTACCTTTGTTCTACATTGCATTTCCCTATATTCCTGTCTCTTCTCTTCAATCCTCTCACTGTCATATTTCTTTTTGGCTAACCTCTTTCTTCCACACTCTCCCCTGCCACAACCTTACAGCCTCCGATCTCCCTCAGGTTTCCTCTTCTACACAGAATGTAGTCAACCTGTGTACTCTTGCCTCCATTCTTATAGGTCATTCTATGTTCCTCCCTCTTTTCAAAATAAGTGTTTATTACAGCCATTATCATTCTCTTGGCAAAATCCACAACCAGCTGTCCTTACTGGTTTCTTTCTTCAACACTATACATACCCATCACTCATCCCCTCCGTTTCCTTCACCAACATGTTTATTCAGGTTTGCTTTGATCACCACTCTTTCCTCCCAGGGAATACTCTCTATCACTTCATCCAGATCCTTCCAAAATTTATCTTTCTCCTCCCCATCACATCCAATCTGTGGAGAATAACCACTGACAACATTTAGCATCAGACATTCTACTTCTACTTTCAGATGCATTACCCTATTGACACTCGTCACCTCTACTATATTCTTAGCTAACTCCTCCTTCAGGACCACCCCTCCTCCATTTTTCTTTCTATCCACACTAGGGCTGAACAATTTTGGAAAATAATCTAATTGCAATTTTTTTTTCTATAAATTGCAATTGCGATTTAAAACGTGATTTTAAAAAAAAAATCTTCTCAAGTATTTTTCAACAAACAGAAGCAATAAATCCATCTGTTTTATAATAAACAATGTCAGATTTATTTAGAGATTACAATAAAGCAAACAAATCTATGCCTTTTCTTTTCACCATTTCTATTTTTTCTTGTTCCATAAACATAATACCGGTAGTAAACAAGTGAACTTCCTAACTACTGTCTGAAGTTCACATGACAGTTAATACATAAATATAAAAAATTAGATATAAATTTTTTTAACTTACCGGTACTGTTTTCCAGCCAGTAACATCATAAAAAATAAAGTGCAAAAAACATAAAGAGAATCTGCTTTAACCAACTCGTTATTTTCAGGGAATTCAAACTCAGTGAACACAAAATAAACTAGTATCTGTTCTTATTAAATCTTTTAGATATTAAAAAAACCTCTTGGAACAATAATGTAAACATTATAAGCCGTGTTTCCATCAAGGTTTCTAGATGCACATTTTGAAGCATCGCATCAGAAAAGCTAAATGGAAACGGCATAATTCGAGTTAACTTCCTCTAATTCGCTCTAAAGTTGACACGCTCGCTTGAGGTGGTTTTTGGGGGGTCGAAACAGAGCTGATGCGCAAAACGACAGATGGAAACAGATTTGCCGACTCAGTTCTGCCGTAGCGAACATTCACGTCATGTGACTGATCAGCTGTTTCCGCTCCGGACAACATGTAACATCGCTAAAACTAGTTGGCATGACAGAATAAATACAACTTGCCCGATAGCAACACATACCTGAAATATTCTCTCCATTTTGACGAGATGTGTGGTCGGGTTCTGTTTTCAACCGCTACTTCCTGTTTACTGTAGACATGCGTAACGCTGACGTCTGACGTAATGACGCTGACGTCTGACGTAATGACGCTGTGCGTGGCCCGGTAGATGCGATTCAAGCCAGTAGATGGAAACACTTCTGCTTCGCATTAATTTGTATTTACATATTTGCGAGATTTCAAAAATTAGCTCAAAATTCGAAATGAAAATAGATGGAAACACGGTTATAGTCACTCAGTAACAGCAGCAAACAACAGACTAAAGTGCAAATTAAATATGGCACTGTCAGCTAGAACTCTGTTCTGTAGCTCTGTATCGTTCTCAGGAACTCACAGATTTTTTGCAAGGAAAACCAGAATGTTAACCTTTGCTGGTTTCAAAGATGAGCGAGTACAAGTCACTATATTCCCACCAGCACTGAAAAGCCGTTGTGGCAGGGACACAGAGATACTTGCAGGCCATATTGCACAGTCGTGGAAAGTTAATCTTGTGCACCTTCCACCAGGCCAAAGGGTCAGCTTCTCCATCAATGGCAGGGGTCATGAGGTAGCTGTTTAACTCTGCCTCAGCAACATCTTCAGGCTGAATGGGAGAAGCAGAAGAGGCTGCAGCTGTCTTGAAGAAGCTGCCAAGAGTCTTCTTCACCTTTTCGCCAGAGGGAAGTTCATTTTGAGGCCTTGGAGTGGTTTCCGTTCGACACCTCTTCTCCTACCAGATAGGAGAAAAAATAAAATAAAAAATAGCAATTAGTGTTGAAGTTAGATTACAAATAAGTAAATATAAAGTGTGTTTGTGATATCATAGATAAATATGTGTTACTAACCTGATTATATGCACGCCTTGCTGATTCCAGCATTTCGGTCTTAAGTCGGGTCTTAATGATAGGTATGTTTTCTGCAGTGATGTACTAGGTTTTGAACCTGGGATCTAGGAAGGATGCAACATCCAACAGCTCCTGGATGCTGGGGTCACTGTACTTGGTAGGCTACTGGTACTTAGTGCTGGTATGCCAGGACCTTGGTTTTGATTGACCTAGTCAGATCAGTGTCATATTGGTCTTCAGCCAAGACTGATGTGGCCAGAAGGTTAAGAACTGGTTTGACGTAGGAGATGCTCACATACTCCTCTCCAGAGAGAGCGTCTGTGAAGTCCAGAAGAGGATGCAAAGCCTTGTGAACAGACTCCAACACCTCAATATCCTGTCAGGTTGGGATAAGGGAGCGTGCATAACGGTCACCTGACAGCACCTGAGAAATGGCTTTTTTTAATTTTTTATAGCCAAAACAATTGCAAACAACTGACATGCTGCTGCTCTTTGGGACCAAACTTTCAGATGTATCAGCTTCTATTGAGCCTGATGCTATTGTGCAACCGGTTAAAGCACAGTGTTGATTTCTCCCGCTCCCTGCTCTGCTTTGCTCCGATCCGCTAACTCTCAAATCACATAACCAGATCATGTGACCAGCCAAATTGCAGCCTTTGCGATTAGAAAATCTTGTTTTATCATATTGCGATATTATTGCAAATGCAATTAATTGTTCAGCCCTAATCCACACCATGGTAAAACTGTTTAAACTCTGCTCCAATGTTGCGAGCCTTGCTGCCCTTCCACATGGTCTCTTGGGCACATAAAACATACCTTCCTTCTCTGCATCATGTCAGCCAGCTCTCTACACTTGCTTGTCATTGTCCCCACATTAGAGTTGCCAAACTCAGTCCTACATTCCTGACTTTCCTCTTCTCCCTCTGTCTCCTGACACTTTTCCCTCCACCTGTACAATCACAATAACACTTTTTATTCTTCTCTTCAACTTCAGCAAATACTGAAATATCAATAAGTTTGAATTTTACACATACTCAGAGGACCAACAGGTTTTAAGAAGTCTGTGTAGCCCAATTGTATTTCTTAAAAGTAAGTTTACTTTTATAGTGCTTGTTTGTTGACACCATGGGACTGACCTCTTGCCAAATCAGGGGCTTCATGTTTGATAGATCTGTCTTTAAACAATAATTAGGTTTTCTGTGCTGATGCGCTGTAATTTCTATGGTTTAAATGTGTCTCACAAATTGAACAATGAGTATAAACAATAAGTACTGTATATGAATAGGGGAGTGGTGCTGAGGTTAGAGAAGGCGAGCCTGTGATCGGAATGTTGCCGTTTGACTCCTCGGACCAACAACATCAAATTGTGGGTGAGAAAGATGAAGCGCCCACACCTGCCTCCACTCACATTTTCCCACTCTGGGCCCTTGAGCAAGGCCCTTAACCCTTTCCATCTGCAGCTCTCTGCTCCACACAGCGGGCTGTGGTAGCTCGGTGGTCTGTGGTTGCATCAGGAAGGGCATCCGGTGTAAAATCAGTTGTCAAGTCTTCGTGCAAATTAGTTTGCTGTGGTAACCCCGGAGGAAAGGATCATTCGAAAGAAGAAAAAAAAAATGAAAACATATTTTATCTGAAAGCTTTCCATGTGCAAGTCACATGGAAAGGTAACTGTAGATGAACAATTTGTTTATTAACATTTAATTCAGTCTTTTTTTTTTTGAATGAACAACTCAGAAAAACAAACAAATTCATGTATTAAATTATTTGTTGTCACCATTTTACCACTTCATTGATTTCTTTATTTTTGTTTTTGTATTTGGCATTTTTAGATACAAAAACAAAACAATGAAATCTAGTCAATGCAAAAATATTAACAATGACATACAGTTGTGCTAAGCCATATATGATTATTTTTTTCTTTATGTAAACATTTATCTGCTGTGGAGCATCTGATTTTTGTAGCTTGTTGTTCAGCAGCTCTTCTGTCACACATGAAGCCTAGTGTAGTGGCCTAATGTTTTGGTCTAATTTTAGGTTAGTAGATGGCGTAATGCAAACAGCCAAAAGTAAAGGCATGGTTTGTGTGCATGTGTGTGTGTGTTTGTTGTGTGTATAGCATGAGAGAGAAGGATGCAGTGTTTGCATTCATTTGCATAGTGAATGAGTTGCATGGATGTGTGAAATCCTGCAGCTCACGAAAAGTCTGGATCTAGAGAAATAGCTTTTGCTGCATGAGTTTTTATTTTTATATTTTTTATCAGTTCAGGGCCCTGAGATGACTTCTGATGTGACTTGGCGCTTTATAAATAAACTGAATTGAAATTAATTGAAATTATTATTACCGTATTAGTTTGTATTTATTTATTTATTTTGAGAGAGCAGCATTAACATGTTCAACCTCCATTTCAGTTTGAAGTTTGTGGTATAGCAAAACTCTTGCTTTTTTTTTTTAATGCGAAAACGGAAGAGAAATAAATAAATTTGCATTGAAGGTCATCTTCTGGAACCCTTCATCTTCCACCACGGACAGCGGCTGCATGTCTGTGGTGACCATATTTAAAATACTGTTTGTGAACTCAGCTGCTTGCACAACCGAACATCCTGTAGCCCTTTGTACGAAGCTGTCCAACGTATGACTCTGATTTACTGAAAAGAAGTAGAATAAAATTATTATTTGTGTTGTCATTGTTATGCCTTAATAAATATGTTTCAAGTGTTCTTCATTGGATATTATTTCTGATGACCCTGCTGCAATCAAAGTAACATTAGTATGCCAGTTGTATTTTATATATGCATTTAAAGCTTTTATTTATGTGTGAGATTTGAGGATGCTTTAATTAAAACCTTCTGTCACTGAATTATCATTGGTTCATTGGTTCAGGTATGTTGATGACAACTGGGTTAAAATTAAGTTTCAGAAAGGCCAACATTTCACTGATCACATCAACTCTGTGGATAAATATATCAAGTTCACACGAGAAGACCTAAAAGTAGGGGTGCACCGATTTCAATTTTCTGGCCGATCACCGATTACCGATTTTTAGAAAGTCTGACCTGCCGATTCCGATTTTGGCCGATACCGATTTTCAGATGTTAAAAGGTCAAAATGCACCCCAAATTTTCAGGATTTTCCAACCTTTGCTGAGGCAGATAAAATCGGTAGATAAAATCGGCTTCTCATTTAAAGATCGGCCGATCACC
>JBBPBX010013364.1:5066-29811 GCA_038048925.1 Garcialebias charrua
ATGGCCCTCATTCACGAAAATGTTCGTATTTTTATCCTAAATTTCTCCTACTTTTGTTCGTACGAAGCGTTCGTACGAACATGCCACGTCAGATTCAACAAAGTCTTCTATCCTGAGGAAACGTGTGTAAATGGGTTGCGTAAATATGATGAATCCCACCTGTTCTAAACAGCTGCGCGTGCACGCGAGAGGTTATTTACATAATTCCCACCCCTCAAAACACCATATAAGGCCACGTTTCCTGCCTTCTGACAGCAGGAAGTGTCCATTCATTCAAACTCAAGAAGTAAAAGGAGGAACTTCACGCGTTCGGAGATCTGCTCTCAGTCGCGCTGTGGCTACCCCCCCCACCCCCCCGCAAGTGTCGGATGGTCAAATATCTTTAATTTTAGTGTACAACTGTGTTATAGTTTCACTTATTCAGAAGAGCCATGGCGCACCGCTACCCCCCACCCCCTTGCAAGTGTCGGATGGTCAAATATCTTTAATTTTAGTGTACTGTGTTACATTATAGTTTCACTTATTCAGAAGAGCCGTGGCGCACCGCTACCCCCCCCGCAAGTGTCGGATGGTCAAATATCTTTAATTTTAGTGTACTGTGTTACATTATAGTTTCACTTATTCAGAAGAGCTGTGGCGCACCGCTACCCCCCCACCCCCCCGCAAGTGTCGGATGTGTTTTTGAACAGAAGCATTTTAAAATGTCTCGAAACTACAGTTAACTTCATATTAATATTGTAGTGCATATGTTGTGTGTCCCGTGGGTCGTACAGTATCAGAAATCAAGAATAAATGGTTTGATCTGAAAATGGCTTCAAACAAACGTCTCGCCGCAGCACGGACAGGAGGTGGTCAGTCTGCGAGATGGATGGACAATACTGTAAATGCCACGCTGCGCAGACGCGTGCCAACATGTTTTGCAGCACAAATGTGTCATGCGCGCACCTCCTGGTCATCGCGCAACCACATTCTGCAGGTTATATTTCGAATCAGATATAATAATCTATTGCTCCGATGGTGTTTGGCACAAGATCAGTCTTAATTCGTACTTGTTCTGCGGCGGTGTATGGGGATTTTATGTACCTGGGTGTTAATATGAGGAGCGGCTTTGATGACCAAGGGGAGCGCACGACTCACTGAAGCCTGCGCGACACACCAGACAAATTAAACTTAAAATTATAATTCTAATTCAAACAGAATAACCTATTGTCAAGAATAATTATGGTGCGTGATTTTTTTAAACCCAAAATATTTTCTAAATAACGAAATATGAAGTTATTCGTGGAGAAGATCCGTCTGGATGACAGCAGACTGACGCTCCTAAATTATACGACAGGTCCGGACCACTCGTAAATTTTGTTCGTATCTGAAAAAAATCGTAGGATACGAAAACATTGTTGAATGCCACAAATGATCCTAAATCACTCGTACGCACAGTTTAAGAACAAATCTGTGCGTACGAACGGTTCGTGAATGAGGGCCATTAATCCTTACCATCCAATGCTTCAACAACATCATTAAGAACCTTCAGTGAAGCAGTTGTGCTGTGTTGTTTCCTGAAACCAGATTGATGGAGAGGTAAGATGTTAAATGAGTCCAGGTAATTTATGATTTGAGAGTTTAGCAGTTTTTCTAGAACCTTGGCTAAAATGCAGAGTTTAGAGATTGATCAATAGTTGTTTTATGAGGTGGGGTCACCTCCCTTCTACAATATTTCTGTCTATGACAATACGTGAGTGTGTTTTAGATTATGTTGTGATCGTTTTCCTTCTCATCATAAATGCCATTACTGTGTTCATTTATTTAACTGTTTGCATGATAATCTGCACGGCGCTCCTCAGAGGCACCTGACAATTAAAAGGAACTGATATTTTTGTTAAGCCAAAGTTTAGAACAAGTTTGCGGGGTAGGTCTACTTTAATGAGGGGAAATGATCTATGGAATGGTTTGAATAATGATATTAAAAATGAGGAATCATTATATGTATTTAAGAAAAGGATAAAGAATATAATGCTGACAATTAAAAGGAACTGATATTTTTGTTAAGCCAAAGTTTAGAACAAGTTTGCGGGGTAGGTCTACTTTAATGAGGGGAATTGATCTATGGAATGGTTTGAATAATGATATTAAAAATGAGGAATCATTATTTGTATTTAAGAAAAGGATAAAGAATATAATGCTGACGAGATACATTTAAGTTAGTTAATATTAGCGAAAACTATAAAGAAAAATGATATGTTTTGGGTTTTGTTGTATTATTTGTGATTATTGCTTGAATTGATTGTTTGAATTGATTTTGTTAAGAAGGGGCAGAATTAATAAGATTTAATTCTTCTTCTGCCGCCTTTCATTTTATAGGTATTTTATATTTTTTCTCTTGAAATTTGTATTGTTTTTAATGGAAATGAAATGAATAAATAAACAAACAAACAAACAATCACACCAAGCTGCACTTATGGTTTTCCCCTAACCGGAATGTGTGCTTGCACCAGTTTGTGTTGGTTTAACCCTCCAGTGTTGTGTGAGTTCGTGTTGCTTGTGTTACATTTTTAAGTGTCCATGTGGATGAAATATTTTAATGCAAGTCTTTATCAGTGGAAAAGCCTCATGGCGAAAATATTTTCTCACTCTCTCCCCCTTGCTCACACACACATGCCCTTTAACACTAATTTGACTAAGGCTGCGCTTTTTTGCGCAGGTGAACTTGGCTTCTAAATCCCCCGGTCCCTTTCAATGGGCTATATAATGTCGATTCACATGCTAATGACCCTGCTAATGACCCATTAATTCTACACCTACACCCCCCACCCCCTACCCCTCAGTCCAAAATCCTTGGAACCAGTGCAGGCTTGTATAACACATAAGCATTTATCGCTGCCAGGTCAAGCATGTTGTAGAACACGGCAATGGGCCGCACCGTATATAAATGTGCAATCTGGTCCATTATACCGGTATGTCAGTTGACCTCAGGTCATGTGACCTGTGTCGTTTTGTCAGTTGACCTCAGGTCATGTGACCTGTGTTGGTCCATCACTTGACCTCAGGTCATGTGACCTGTGTCGGTCCGTCAGTTGACCTCAGGTCATGTGACCTATGTCGGTCCATCAATTGACCTCAGGTCATGTGACTTGTGTCGGTCTGTCAGTTGACTTCATGTCGTGTGACCTGTGTCGTTTTGTCAGTTGACCTCAGGTCATGTGACCTGCGTTGGTCCGTCACTTGACCTCAGGTCATGTGACCTGTGTCGGTCCCTCAGTTGACTTCATGTCATGTGACCTATGTCGTTGTGTCAGTTGACCTCAGGTCATGTGACCTGTGTTGGTACGTTAGTTGACCTCATGCCGTGTGACCTGTGTCGGTCCATCAGTTGACTTCATGTCATGTGACCTGTGTTGTTGTGTCAGTTGACCTCAGGTCATGTGACCTGTGTTGGTACGTCAGTTGACCTCATGCCGTGTGACCTATGTCAGTCCGTCAGTTGACCTCAGGTCATGTGACCTATGTCGGTCCATCAGTTGACCTCAGGTCATGTGACCTATGTCGGTCCGTCAGTTGACTTCATGTCGTGTGACCTATGTCGTTTTGTCAGTTGACCTCAGGTCATGTGACCTGTGTTGGTCCGTCACTTGACCTCAGGTCATGTGACCTGTATCGGTCCGTCACTTGACCTCATGCCATGTGACCTATGTCGGTACGTCAATTGACCTCATGTTGTATGACCTGTGTTGTTTTGTCAGTTGACCTCAGGTCATGTGACCTGTGTTGGTCCGTCAGTTGACTTCATGTCATGTGATCTGTGTCGTTGTGTCAGTTGACCTCAGGTCATGTGACCTGTGTTGGTCCATCACATGACCTCAGGTCATGTGACCTGTGTCGGTCCGTCAGTTGACCTCAGGTCATGTGACCTGTGTCGGTCCGTCAGTTGACCTCAGGTCATGTGCCCTGTGTCGGTCCGTCAGTTGACCTCATGTCGTGTGACCAGTGTCGGTCCGTCAGTTGACTTCATGTCGTGTGACCTGTGTCGTTTTGTCAGTTGACCTCAGGTCATGTGACCTGTGTTGGTCCGTCACTTGACCTCAGGTCATGTGACCTATGTCGGTCCGTCAGTTGACCTCATGTCATGTGACCTTTGTCGGTCCGTCAGTTGACTTCATGTCGTGTGACCTGTGTTGGTCCGTCACTTGACCTCAGGTCATGTGACCTGTGTTGGTCCGTCAGTTGACCTCAGGTCATGTGACCTGTGTCGGTCCGTCAGTTGACCTCAGGTCATGTGACCTATGTCGGTACGTCAGTTGACCTCATGCCGTGTGACCTGTGTCGGTCCGTCAGTTCACCTCATGTCGTGTGACCAGTGTCGGTCCGTCAGTTGACTTCATGTCGTGTGACCTGTGTCATTTTGTCAGTTGACCCCAGGTCATGTAACCTGTGTTGGTCCATCAGGTGATGGACAACAATAGGTCAAGCATGTTGTAGAACACAGCAATGGGCCACCTGCATGTGCCGGCACGCACCGTATATACATGTGCCAAGGACAAGGAGAGAGACAGTACTTGTAAGCAAAATAATTAATTTGACAGAACATCAGGGTTACAGGATAACCAACACAGCAGAATAAGACAATTTTATGCATAAAATTGTTCTGGAGCAGACAAAGCTTTCCGTTCAGTGGATGTCCCAAATTGTTCAACTGTGAGATAACTTCAGGGTCTGTTATGTGTGAATTCAGGTCAGGGCCTCTCTTCTGACTAAGGGGGGAAGTGCAAGCAGAGTCTTACTTACCTGGTGGAAACATTGGAATGCAGTCTGGTGTGGTGGGGGTGTCTGAGTTGTGTGCACGCATATTTATAACAAAAGGCAGTTAATGGCCCACTAATGTTTGAGAAGAAGGAGGGGGTTTGTCCTCAGGATCTTGAAAATTCAGTCATCCTAGTGTTAAAATTGTAAAACATCACACTGTGATCTTTGAAACAGCTTTTACAATAAGCTACATACTTGAAAACACTTTGGCTAAATGTTGTCCTTAAATTTTAAAGATTTGCATTTCATTAAATTTGAAAACAAAAAAGTATTACTTATTAATTAGTCAGTTGGTCTGCGAACGCCTTGGGGTCCTCCTAGAAGAGCTGAAGAGGTGGCTGTTGATGCCTGTGTCTCCCTGGTAAAGCTGCTGCCCCCATGACACAGAAGCAGAAGATGATTGATGGATGACGGATGGATGATGGCCCTGGTAAAGCTGCTACCCCTGCAACATGGAAGCAGAAGATGGTGATGGATGGATGGATGGACGGATGGATGGATGGACGGACGGACGGACGGACGGACGGATGATGGCCCTGGTAAAGCTGCTGCCCCTTTGATCCGGAAGCAGAAGATGATAGATGGATGATGGATGGATGGATGATGGCCCTGGTAAAGCTGCTGCTCCTGTGACCCAGAAGCAGAAGATTTTGGATGGATGATGGATGGATGGATGGATGGATGGATGGTGAAGAAGGAGCCCATCAAACACTGCATGAGTTGTCAGTTCAGTTGATCACCTGCCTGTTTGCTTCAGATCAGCTGTAAAATCTCTGCAGGTTCAAATAAAAGGTGCACCAGGGCTTTCATCTGAATCTCTCAGGGGTCACAGTTGGACGGCCAATAACTGCTAACTGTCCTTTCTAAATTTTAGACTGTTTTTGTCTGCATTCATCCTAGAATTAAAAAAATTATAACATAATAACAGTTGAGCAGATTCTGGTCATCTTTTCTTAGGATTCATTAAAGATCAAATGCAATTGGAAAATGTGGTTAAAATTTGTCCTTAAATGTTAAAGTAAAAAAATGTTCAATACAGAAAATGTTAAAGGTTTGTGTTTCATTAAATTTAAAAACTTAAAAGTACTATATATCAATTACTGTACATTTATCTATCTAAATACAGATACATAATATACATATTTTTTAAATATCGCTAACCATCTTTAAAATACAATTGGTCAAAATGTTAATGTTTTGATAGAAGTACAGTGAAGAAATACCCCGATGCATGCTCAATAATCCAGGTAGAAATTTCTTAAAAAGCTAAGTCTGGTCCTCTGGACATTCAAAAAAAAAAAAAAGTTGAAATGTTTCGTCTTTCGTCTGAAAGACTTCCTCAGTCTGAGGTACTGTATTCAGCTCAGTCTTATACATAGCACCCTCTCACAGTGGATCAACCAGTTTGCTGCTGACAGCCAAAACCAGCTGCTCATATGATCAAGGAAGACCATCAGCCTAACGATGGATCGTTAGCACCCTGATGGTTGTTTGCTATTCACAGAGGGCTGAGTGATACTAGCAATAACAGCATTGTAAGAGGGAGACAGTTGAATCCGGAGGCCTCCACCTCTGTTTAATGATGGACGGTTTCTTTTCACAAAGATGGCCTCCTTTACTCCTCTCTCAAACTATCATTCCTCTCTATCAAGGATGTGAACATCTTCATCCCTGAAAGAGTGACCACTGGCCTGCAGATGAGTGTAGACCACAGAGTCCTGGCCCGATGATGTTAATCTTCTGAGGTGGGCCATCCTTTTGGCCAGTGGCTGTTTAGTTTCCCTGATATAAGACTGATCACAACCCTCCTGACACTGAACAGCATACACAGTATTACTCTTTTTGTGCCGGGGGACTGGATCTTAGGGATCAATCAGTCTTTGCGTAATGTATTTTGGGGTTTAAAAGCCACTGGGATGTTGTGTTTAGAAAATAAACATCTCAGTTTCTCTGAAACCCTTGCAACATATGGAATGACCACTGGTCTGGGTTCCTTCTTTTTACCTGATGGCTGGCTGGAGTCAGGGCCGGATTAACAACCCCAGGGGCCCCTGGGCACCGAAGCTCACAGGGCCCCCTCCCTAACCTAACACCCATTTTACTATATATATATATATATATATATATATATATATATATATATATATATATATATATATATATATATATATATATACTGTATTGACTACTACTATATACTACTGTATTGACTGTATTGTATATATAATACTACTGTATTGACATCATTCAGCAGCAAATCACATCCATCCATCCTTCATCAGCAAATGATGTCAAACATGAACACTTCTGAAAGAGCAGCAGCTACTGCATTGACATCAATCAGCAGCAAACCAGTAGCAAATCACATCCATCAGAAACATGTTGCAACCATAGTGACACCAGTGCCTTGGTGTGCAGTCCATGTCCACGTGCATGAAAAACAAGTCCATGAGCTCTAAGAAAGCTCGAAGCAGCAGAAAAAGAAAAAGAATTCCCTTACTTTGATTGAAGTGTAGGTAGACAGTCTGTATGATGTTTTTCTCAAGTTCAAACCTGGATCACATGGAACTGCTTAGCCATTGCTCAACCATGAATGATGGGAGCATTTGAGGCCAGGTGTGAGTTCAGGTGTTCTGTTGGGGAGGTCAGCTGCCTGAAGAACTTGCATCCACTTCTCTGCTGTTCCCTGGGACTGCCACCTTTCTTTCTCCTGAGGTGAGGTGGTGAGGTGGTCTATCAGGCTGTTTGCAGTCACACATTCCTCATACAGCTCATCCATAGACATGTTTAGCCTGCCAAAAGGTGTTAAAGTTCATTAGTGACACATAGCCTAGGTTATGTAGTGATAAATAAATGGAAAAGCGTGTATTGTTTATATTTATAAATTTAGCATTGTATGTAAACTACATTTTGAAATGTATTTATTAATTACCTATATGAACTGTGATTTTTTTAAAAGATGGACAAGGTTGTATGTTTGCATAGTGTAAAGTAAATTCACAATTATGTATTTATTTGTACGTGTCAATTGTACACTTTTGTTTATAACTATCAATAATTAAACATGGTTCACCACTACACTGGAAATTATTGAATAATTTGAACTTCTGTTTGAATTTAATGCTATGAACTTTTTCCTTTTTGTTACATTTACTATGAATTTCTCACAGGGCAGATTAGAGCCAACATGGAGGACTCACCAACATATATTATTATTATTATTATACATATAATATTGTCCAGTATGTGATGCTGCAGTCATGTTACTGAGCTCCCACTGATGGGCTAACCTGGTTCCACCACCAGCAGCAGGATCCTCAGACAGAACAGCTGGTGGGATGTCCTGGTATCTGCAGCCCTCTCTCCATTTGTTTCTTCATGGACATGGAGCTGTGACATTATGTTGTGCCTCTTCCTCAGCAAAACGCTCCTCCAGTGGAGACTTTCTGGACAGACTGCAGGAAGTTCCTAAACAAACAACAGGTTTATCAGTATTATCAGTAAAAAGAGATTATTAAATCATTTTTAAGACTGAGAATGTATACAATTATTAGCTCTGTTGTTATTGCCTAACTAACCTATTCAATAATTCTTCAAACTGTGACATTCACTCATAATGGAATGAAAGAGAACATAAACAGAAATTATATAATACTAAAAACTAGAGACATTAAGACATTCTAAAAGACACAGAGAACTTTAAATGGATTAAGAATGTTAAAGGTATTGTGACATGATTTTGTAAATTTGAACATTTGTCAGAACATATATATCTTATATCATTGAGCTCTGGTCGTTTTTGCATAATAAATTATAAATATATTAAAATTTCATTCCAATTTATGGTAATTTTTTACCATAAATTCTCTGGGACACGCCCCGTGAATTAATGCAAATCTTCATGTGACGTACACGTGGGCACTGGGCATAAGGCGGAGCCTGGCTTGCCCCTTTGTTTGGTGAAAGATCGACTCTTTTTTTTTTTGGTGTAACTTGAAAAATGCTGTCACGTTGTAGCGCATTTGGGTGTTCTAATATCAGCAGTGAACAAGTGAGCCTTCACAAATTCCCAAAAGATGAGAAACTTTGCCTAGAATGGAAGTACAGAGAACTTGTGACCGATGGGTTCCAACTGAGAGTCCTATGTCTGCAGCGACCATCTTACTGCCTATCAGGTACGAGCTGTTGTTTGTTTTTATTTGGGGAGAGTCTATTAATGAGAGTTTTGGATGATTTACTGTTTAAAAAAGATATATGTCAGACGTGAGGTCTATCTGCCGACATCTGCTTGCTAACAGACATTAGCATAGCTCCCGAGTCAACACGGGTGCTATTTAGGTATTTTTAAATTATGTCGGCGCAATCAGGTACGATCTGTTGTTTGTTTTTATTTGGGGAGAGTCTATTAATGAGAGTTTTGGATGATTTACTGTTTAAAAAAGATATATGTCAGACGTGAGGTCTATCTGCCGACATCTGCTTGCTAACAGACATTAGCATAGCTCCCGAGTCAACACGGGTGCTATTTAGGTATTTTTAAATTATGTCGGCGCAATCAGGTACGATCTGTTGTTTGTTTTTATTTGGGGAGAGTCTATTAATGAGAGTTTTGGATGATTTACTGTTTAAAAAAGATATATGTCAGACGTGAGGTCTATCTGCCGACATCTGCTTGCTAACAGACATTAGCATAGCTCCCGAGTCAACACGGGTGCTATTTAGGTATTTTTAAATTATGTCGGCGCAATCAGGTACGATCTGTTGTTTGTTTTTATTTGGGGAGAGTCTATTAATGAGAGTTTTGGATGATTTACTGTTTAAAAAAGATATATGTCAGACGTGAGGTCTATCTGCCGACATCTGCTTGCTAACAGACATTAGCATAGCTCCCGAGTCAACACGGGTGCTATTTAGGTATTTTTAAATTATGTCGGCGCAATCAGGTACGATCTGTTGTTTGTTTTTATTTGGGGAGAGTCTATTAATGAGAGTTTTGGATGATTTACTGTTTAAAAAAGATATATGTCAGACGTGAGGTCTATCTGCCGACATCTGCTTGCTAACAGACATTAGCATAGCTCCCGAGTCAACACGGGTGCTATTTAGGTATTTTTAAATTATGTCGGCGCAATCAGGTACGATCTGTTGTTTGTTTTTATTTGGGGAGAGTCTATTAATGAGAGTTTTGGATGATTTACTGTTTAAAAAAGATATATGTCAGACGTGAGGTCTATCTGCCGACATCTGCTTGCTAACAGACATTAGCATAGATCCCGAGTCAACACGGAGTGCTATTTAGGTATTTTTAAATTATGTCGGCGCGATCAAGTAACATCAGTATGTGTTTTTATTCATGGAGGGTTTATTAATGAGAGCTTTGGATGATTTACTGTCTTAAAATGATAGATCTCAAACGCAATCGGACATGCTCAAAGCCACGAAGCTCCCTGCACGTTTTTTTTAAAGCTGAATCGTAAAAGTTAATAAGTTTTCCATTAATAGAGTATACAATAAAATGATTTGAGCAAGATTAAAACTTCTACTGCTTATATTGACCTTCCAAAACTGAAGACAAATCGCTTAGATCAACACTAGAAATGCTGCACTCGTCTGAGTCGACATGCTCCGCCATTATTAATTACATGCGCGTTGAGCAGCGGCTCCCCACGTGTACGTCAAATGACGGTTTTGCGGAATGCACGGAATTTTAGGGGCGTGTCCCAGAGAAATGACTATCATAACTTGGAATGAAATTTTAATATATTTATAATTTATTATGCAAAAACGACCAGAGCTCAATGATATAAGATATATATGTTCTGACAAATATTCAAATTTACAAAATCATGTCACAATCCCTTTAATAAGTGTTGGATTTGAGTGCAATGTAAGTACAATCCATGGCAGGAGTTGAATCCACATCTGAAGGGATGCAACCTTTTCACAACATATGCTGTAACTGTTCTGTGGTACTCTTCATTCAGTTAAAGTGACGTTTTTACCTTGGGCAGTCACACTGGTGAACACTGTGAAGCCATTTCAGGTCGTTTGTCTAAGAAAAAAAAACGAGCTAACGTTAGCATCGTGTTTGTATTGAGCTGACTTACCGCTTTAAGCGGAGTATAACTTGTTAGCTGCCTTAATGTTGGTATGAGATGTAGTTTATAGTTTATTTATTTACCTGATGGAGCCGAAGAGGTAGCGATTAGCGAAAAGTCCGGCGGAGCGTTTTGCAGACGGACCACTCTGTACTTCCGGTCGGATACGAAGCGAAAATAATCCGGTGGAGCGCGTCAAAGACGGGACACTATTTTACTTCTCCACCCTCCTTTGCATGATAGAAAATTATTGCAAGTGCTGCACTGACCTGACTGCTCATTTTTTATTAATTAGTACGCTTTCGATCGCAGATGCACACTTCCGGTGGATTCTTCTTCGTTGGTTTTCGGAGGCGGCTACTTCCGGTCGGCTAACTAGCATCGAAAATAGGAATCGCAAATTAATATTTTGAACGATTCCGGGAAAACCGGACAGTTAGTCCCGGTTCCGAACGATTCTCGATTCCCAACCCTATTTAAAATCTAAGGATATTTTATTTTCTTTCTTCCCCAAAACTGCAGTGGGCTCCCTGCTGTGGACCCCATGGTGGGCGTGGACCCCTGGGCCTGGGCCCAGTTGGCTCTGCTTATAATCCGGGCCTGGCTGGAGTCATGTTTGGGTTTCTTCTCAGGAAGGCCCTGTTAGGATATCCACATTGCTCTAGAGCCTGTCTTGTGTGAGATTTCTCTTTCTGTCTGGTTAGTGGGGACATTGTCTGCTCTGTGATACAGAGTCCCGATGACTCTACTTGTGCTCCAAAGGGTGATGGGAGTCAAACTGCAAATACTGGTCTGTGTGGGTGAGTTTACGGTACACCTCAGTTTGCAAAAATCCTCTATCAGAAACTGAGACCTCACAGTCCAAGAAAGCCAACCTGCCATTTTTTACATCTTCTCGTGTGAACTTGATATATTTATCCACAGAGTTGATGTGATCAGTGAAATGTTGGACTTCCTGAGATTTAATTTTAACCCAGGTGTCGTCAACATACCTGAACCAATGACTTGGTGGTCTCCCTGAAAAGGACATCAAGGCTCTCTTTTCTACCTCCTCCATGTACAGGTTGGCAACAATAGGAGAAACTGGAGACCCCATAGCACACCCATGTTTCTGCCTATAATATTGCTCCCCATATGTGAAGTAGGTTGACTGCAGGCACAGTTTCAAGAGTTGACACAGTTGTTCTGTGGAAAGTGTGGTCCTGCTGTTCAGAGTGGTGTCTGATTTTAACCTTAAACAGACCACCTCTACTGCCTCATCAACAGGAATGCACGTAAAGAGTGATGTGACATCAAAAGAGACCATTGTTTCATCAGTTTCCATGATGACATCCCTTACCTTATCCTCAAAGTCCATGGTGTTCTGTATGTGTTGTTCTGAGCTGCCAACTAAAGGGATGAGTACAGACGCCAGATATTTGGAAACATTGTAAGTGACCGAGTTAATCATGTTAACAATTGGTCTTAAAGGTACACCTTGTTCGTGGATTTTGGGTAAGTCATACAGACTAGGCGTGGCCACCCCTGGGTATAGTCTGTTGTACAGAATACGGTCAATAGCCTTGTCCAGCTCCAAAATTTTCAGGCAATCGATCAACTTCTTCTTGTAACCACTTCTTGGATCTCTTTTTAGCAGTTCATAAGTGGTTCATAAGTGGTTCACTAAGGAGTGACATAACTTTCTCATGATAATCTTTCTGGTTCAAAATCACTGTGCACCTTCCTTTGTCTGCTGGGAGAATTATGATGTTTTTGTCCTTGCTAAGAGTGGTAAGTGCATCCCTCTCTTCTCTACTGATGTTGGAAGGTGGTGGTTTGGCATTACTGAAGCAGGCTGAAACTTTGATTCTGAGATGTTCTGCTTCAAATTCTTTAATTTTGTTGTTGCGGAGTTGATTCTGTGGAATGACCACTAGGACTGAGTCAATATCTCATTCATATGATGATGGTGCTGACTGTTCCTTGAAGGAAATAAATGCCTGCGATGAATGAATGTGTTATTTTGTTGTCTGTCTGGGATTAGTGTAGAACAGCTATTTATGTTTGTCTGTGAAATTATGTTGAAGAGACTAGAATAATCTGTTATGCTTGTTGACATATAGTACTACTGAGACAGACAAACGGGCATGGGTGATATGCAATCACGACATGTGACTTGTTCCTGATTTATATGACCCTGAAACAATCTGATCTCATTTCCTTGTGACCTAAACTGAAGATATGATAAATGGTGAAATAAAGCTAAATAGGTTAGATTTCTCATATTGATTTAGACCACTGGTTCTTAACCTGGGTTCCATCGAACCCCAGGGGTTCGATGAGCGGGTCTCAGGGGTTCGGTGGAGCCTCTGCTTACACACTTGTGTAAACACAGTTGTGACCGGTGTTGCCACATAGAGTCCCACCCGCCCAAAGCACTCTCTATCCGCAAAAGTCAGAAGGAAAATCGCGGTGAACCGCCCAATCTGGCAACACACGATTCAGTGCAGTGATGCGGAAATATAACGCGCGCATGAAGTCAATGGCTGTACGTCGTGTGTTTACAAACTACGGTAAATATGTCGGGCAAAAAAAGAAAGTGGTTGGACATGGATTCACTTGTGTCACGGAACGGGATGGGAGTCAGCGTCCTATCTGCATGATATGCAACACGAAGTTGAGCAACTAGTCTGGCGCCGGCAAAACTGAAGGAACACTTCATGAAGATGCACAGACGGAGAATACAAGAACACAACGCCTGCTGAATTCAAGGTGAACGAGCCAGATATGATGTTGTTTCTATGCTAATTTTAGCTTTTTAAGCTAATTCCACATTTAATGCTCTTATTAAAAAAAATGTCATCCTAATTCAGCAAAAATGTGCTCTCTCAACTTCATTCTGGTGATGCTTCTTTCTGCTATTTTAGCTACTTTTCAGCTGAATCTTTTTTCTAATTTTAGATTTTCTTCAGATAATTTCCACATTTTTGTGCTCATTTCTGCTTCTTTCAGCCTAATTGGGCAAATATATTCTTTTTGCTTTCTTCTGCTAATTTAAGCTTATTCTACCTTTTCAGCAACATGTTTTAGTACTCTTTTTCTGGTTTAAGGTCAATTAAAAATTTTGTGGTAATTTCTGACACTTTCAACCTAATAATTACCTTTTTTTGTTAATTTCAAGGTGAAACGAGCCAGATATGATGAAAGGGCCACTCTGCCTGCTCTTGGATTTGTACCTGTTAGCAAACCGATCCTCGCAGCATCGTACGAAGTTGCTTATTTGATCGCAAAGCAGGGTAAGCCACACTCCATCGGTGAATCTCTCATAAAACCAGCTGCATTAAAGATGGCAAATCTGCTACTCGGAACAGCAGCTGAAGATAAATTATCCCAAATTCCTCTTTGATGATTAAAAATTGTACAAAAATATTTTTGGGGGATGAAACTCTTATTGGGCCAGAATAAAGTTGTTGTGAGTTCATGCACTGTGTTGCTTTTGTTCTTTGAGCAAGGTGATGTTGTAGAATTTGGAAAAAAAAATCATATTTTATATATTAAAAAAGAGGGGTTCGGTGAGTGGCCATATGAAACTTGAGGGTTCGGTAGCTCAAAAAAGGTTAAGAACCACTGATTTAGACAGAACATGAAGACTAAAATGAATATGACAATTATGAGAAACTGGGCTAACCGTTAAGCCCCCAGTATAGCTCTGCGTGCGTCCGTACTTAGAGGTACGCACGTACTACGCAGAGGTACAAGCGTACTCCCGCACGGCATGTACGCGCAAAGCTCAAATTTTACGACCACGTATGCAAACGCGGTGTCGCACAATAAACTGCCCGTCGCCGGACTGTTTTGCATGCGACACCAATGTATTAAATTCCCCCTTCTTCATCCTTGATCTGGCCTTCTCTTTTGTTTTGTTTTTCCAAAAGGCAAGTGATCTCTTCCTCCTCCGTTGACTCTATGACTGAAATGATAAGAAATGAACACATTTGTCACAAGCTAATTAAACTCAGGTCCAACGTGGCTACGGGAGGTTCTGGAGATTTCCTGGTGTGCTGGTCTGATATGTGGGCTGCAGGACCAGCGCTCCCTGTTTTTTTTTTAGAACTTTTTATTAACATATAAACACAAAACACTGCTGCGGCTGGAGCTGCCAGCTCTTGCTTTTTTTTCTTCCCGACCCGTCAATCAATTCAGTAGGCGTGTCAGCAAATGACCAATCAACGACCTCAATTTGTCCCGTAGGTAAACGCTCTGCGCTGCAGCTGCTCAAATGACGTCAAGAATTTGGTGCGAAAATGCGAAAATGTACGTGAGAACGTATGCTGGGGTGTGGGGCTGAACTCTCTGCGTACAGACACACGTACGGACGGACGCAGAGCTATACTGGGGGCTTTACTCAGGGCTATTTAGCCAATATGTACCAAAACACTAAGTGCAGATTTGTGCTTGTTTTCATAATTACTGGTGTTGCTGTAGTGCATCACAATGTCATGTGACCAATGTATACTCTTGTTTTATAATTATGGCGTTCACTCACTTTAGTGAACCTTGCAGGAGGGAGCAGCTTCAAGAAAAAAAACAGAACTTTTAATTTTAAGGTTTGACCAAAACAGTTGCAACTTCACAAATCATCTTTAAACACTACATGTACATGGTTGCTGTTGACATCCATTATCTTTACTTGCTTCTTCCTTTTCGGGTCATGGGGGTCACTGGTGCCCATATCCGTTAGTCACTGTGCAGGATGCGTGGACACCCATGACATGTCTCCAGTCCATTACAGGGACACATGAGATAAATGAGACAAACAACCATTCAATCTCACTCACACCTAGGGGCAATTTAGAGTTACTAATCAGCCTAATGTATGTTTTTGGTCGGTGGGTGGAAACTGGAGTCCCCAGAGAAAACCAATGCATGCATGGAGAGAACATGCAAACTCCAAAGGTCCCCTGCTGGGATTTGATCTGGCAACCTTCTCCCTGAGAGGCAACAGCTCTACCAACTGAGCCACTGTGCTGTCTTGTTGACATAGTAAACAAAGATACTTTTTAGTCTATCCATCCATCCATCCATTATCTTTTACCCGCTTCTTCCATTTTGGGTCACGGGGGTCGCCGATGCCCATGTCCAGCAATCACTGTGCGGCAGACGAGGGACACGCTAGACAGGTTGCAAGTCCATCACAGGGCCACATAGAGACAAATGAGACAAACAACCATTCACTCTCTCATTCACACCTAAGGACAATTAGAGTTACCAGCATCAGCCTAACATGCATGTTTTTGGTCTGTGGGAGGAAACTGGAGTACCTGGAGAAAACTCACACATGCATGGAAAGAACATGCAAACTCCAAAGATCCCCTGTCGGGATTTGATCTGGCAACCTTCTCGCTGAGAGGCAACAGCTCTACCAATTGAGCCACTCTTCTGCCTTGTTGACATAGTAAACAAATATACTTTTTAGTGTATTTGCTATTAAATTGTCAGTTTGGGATTCTGGCAGCACTGTGGGGTCCAAGTAAATTTTTACAAGGGCTTTATTTTGCTCACGAGTCATTTGTTGAATAGGCCTGGTACTACACTGCAAAAACGTAAAATCTTACCAAGTCAAATTTTCTAATTTCAAGTCAAAACCTCTTATCACACTTAATATAAGTCAAAAACATATTTCTAAGTAAGACATAACAACTTGTTTTGAGACAATGCATCTTGAAAATCTTGATAAGGCAAAAAGTCTTGAAAATATCTTGTTTTGAGTCATTTCTTATTTGAAACAAGCTTTTTTGACATTTCATTAACATTTGCAGTTGTCGTGAGGTTTGTAAAATGTGAAAAATCTTGTTTCAAGATAACAAACTAACTTGAATTAAGACAAATCTGTTTCTTTGATCAGCATGCCCACTCAAAGTATTAATCATTGGGGGCTGCCATTGCATGTAAATGCATGGAAGCCACCTATTGTTCTCCTATCCGAACGTGTGTCTACATTGTCGTTCACCGTTAATGCGGCCCGAACCACAATGTCTACCCCCACAAAAGTTATATCAAAACGACCGGCTCGGCCCCCCGATGTGTGCTATTACTTTTATTGGCATTTCGACTTACCGTGGCAACGTAATTTGCGAACAAAGACGTAATGAATCTCCAAATCCAGGAACTAGTTGGTTACTGCCCACTTATTATTCTACACCAGAAAAAGTTATCTTTTTCAACTTTAATACGGCCCGAACCGTAACGTGCACCCCCACAAAAGTTATATCAAAACGACCGGCCCGACTCAGAGATGTGTGCTATTACTTTTCTAAGCAATCGGAGTTACCATGGCGAAATATTTTGCTAACAAAAATCGTAAATTTCCCATAGGAAATGAATGGGACCTTGAGTTTTCAGTGAAACTGAGTAACATAGGGCGCCATTTTGGTTCAATATACAAGGCAATATACAAGGCAGGTTCAATACACAAGCTAGTTAGGTGAGGCGGCCATTTTGACTCAAACTAGCTAATTAGGTGAGTCGGCCATTTTGAATCAAACATGCTAATTAGGTGTGTCGGCCATTTTGAATAAAACTAGTTAATTAGGTGAGTCTGCCATTTTGAATCAAACTAGCTAATTAGGTGAGTCGGCCATTTTGAATCAAACTAGCTAATTAGGTGAGTCGGCCATTTTGAATCAAACTAGCTAATTAGGTGAGTCGGCCATTTTGAATCAAACTAGCTAATTAGGTGAGTCGGCCATTTTGAATCAAACTAGCTAATTAGGTGAGTCGGCCATTTTGAATCAAACTAGCTAATTAGGTGAGTCGGCCATTTTGAATCAAACTAGCTAATTAGGTGAGTCGGCCATTTTGAATCAAACTAGCTAATTAGGTGAGTCGGCCATTTTGAATCAAACTAGCTAATTAGGTGAGTCGGCCATTTTGAATCAAACTAGCTAATTAGGTGAGTCGGCCATTTTGAATCAAACTAGCTAATTAGGTGAGTCGGCCATTTTGAATCAAACTAGCTAATTAGGTGAGTCGGCCATTTTGAATCAAACTAGCTAATTAGGTGAGTCGGCCATTTTGAATCAAACTAGCTAATTAGGTGAGTCGGCCATTTTGAATCAAACTAGCTAATTAGGTGAGTCGGCCATTTTGAATCAAACTAGCTAATTAGGTGAGTCGGCCATTTTGAATCAAACTAGCTAATTAGGTGAGTCGGCCATTTTGAATCAAACTAGCTAATTAGGTGAGTCGGCCATTTTGAATCAAACTAGCTAATTAGGTGAGTCGGCCATTTTGAATCAAACTAGCTAATTAGGTGAGTCGGCCATTTTGAATCAAACTAGCTAATTAGGTGAGTCGGCCATTTTGAATCAAACTAGCTAATTAGGTGAGTCGGCCATTTTGAATCAAACTAGCTAATTAGGTGAGACGGCCATTTTGAATCAAACTAGCTAATTAGGTGAGTCGGCCATTTTGAATCAAACAACATAATTAAGTGAGTCGGCCATTTTGAATCAAACTAGCTACTTAGTTGAGTCGGCCAATATACAAGGTAGGTTCAATACACAAGCTAATTAGGTGAGTCGGCCATTTTGAATCAAACTAGCTAATTAGGTAAGGCGGCCATTTTGAATCAAACTAGCTAATTAGGTGAGTCGGCCATTTTGAATCGAACTAGCTAATTAGGTGAGTCGGCCATTTTGAATCAAACTAGCTAATTAGGTGAGTCGGCCATTTTGAATCAAACTAGCTAATTAGGTGAGTCGGCCATTTTGAATCAAACTAGCTAATTAGGTGAGTCGGCCATTTTGAATCAAACTAGCTAATTAGGTGAGTCGGCCATTTTGAATCAAACTAGCTAATTAGGTGAGTCGGCCATTTTGAATCAAACTAGCTAATTAGGTGAGTCGGCCATTTTGAATCAAACTAGCTAATTAGGTGAGTCGGCCATTTTGAATCAAACTAGCTAATTAGGTGAGTCGGCCATTTTGAATCAAACTAGCTAATTAGGTGAGTCGGCCATTTTGAATCAAACTAGCTAATTAGGTGAGACGGCCATTTTGAATCAAACTAGCTAATTAGGTGAGTCGGCCATTTTGAATCAAACAACATAATTAAGTGAGTCGGCCATTTTGAATCAAACTAGCTACTTAGTTGAGTCGGCCAATATACAAGGTAGGTTCAATACACAAGCTAATTAGGTGAGTCGGCCATTTTGAATCAAACTAGCTAATTAGGTAAGGCGGCCATTTTGAATCAAACTAGCTAATTAGGTGAGTCGGCCATTTTGAATCGAACTAGCTAATTAGGTGAGTCGGCCATTTTGAATCAAACTAGCTAATTAGGTGAGTCGGCCATTTTGAATCAAACTAGCTAATTAGGTGAGTCGGCCATTTTGAATCAAACTAGCTAATTAGGTGAGTCGGCCATTTTGAATCAAACTAGCTAATTAGGTGAGTCGGCCATTTTGAATCAAACTAGTTAATTAGGTGAGTCGGCCATTTTGAATCAAACCAGCTAATTAGGTGAGTCGGCCATTTTGAATCAAACCAGCTAATTAGGTGAGTCGGCCATTTTGAATCAAACCAGCTAATTAGGTGAGTCGGCCATTTTGAATCAAACCAGCTAATTAGGTGAGTCGGCCATTTTGAATCAAACCAGCTAATTAGGTGAGTCGGCCATTTTGAATCAAACCAGCTAATTAGGTGAGTCGGCCATTTTGAATCAAACTAGCTAATTAGGTGAGTCGGCCATTTTGAATCAAACTAGCTAATTAGGTGAGACGGCCATTTTGAATCAAACTAGCTAATTAGGTGAGTCGGCCATTTTGAATCAAACAACATAATTAAGTGAGTCGGCCATTTTGAATCAAACTAGCTACTTAGTTGAGTCGGCCAATATACAAGGTAGGTTCAATACACAAGCTAATTAGGTGAGTCGGCCATTTTGAATCAAACTAGCTAATTAGGTAAGGCGGCCATTTTGAATCAAACTAGCTAATTAGGTGAGTCGGCCATTTTGAATCGAACTAGCTAATTAGGTGAGTCGGCCATTTTGAATCAAACTAGCTAATTAGGTGAGTCGGCCATTTTGAATCAAACTAGCTAATTAGGTGAGTCGGCCATTTTGAATCAAACTAGCTAATTAGGTGAGTCGGCCATTTTGAATCAAACTAGCTAATTAGGTGAGTCGGCCATTTTGAATCAAACTAGCTAATTAGGTGAGTCGGCCATTTTGAATCAAACTAGCTAATTAGGTGAGTCGGCCATTTTGAATCAAACTAGCTAATTAGGTGAGTCGGCCATTTTGAATCAAACTAGCTAATTAGGTGAGTCGGCCATTTTGAATCAAACTAGCTAATTAGGTGAGTCGGCCATTTTGAATCAAACTAGCTAATTAGGTGAGTCGGCCATTTTGAATCAAACTAGCTAATTAGGTGAGACGGCCATTTTGAATCAAACTAGCTAATTAGGTGAGTCGGCCATTTTGAATCAAACAACATAATTAAGTGAGTCGGCCATTTTGAATCAAACTAGCTACTTAGTTGAGTCGGCCAATATACAAGGTAGGTTCAATACACAAGCTAATTAGGTGAGTCGGCCATTTTGAATCAAACTAGCTAATTAGGTAAGGCGGCCATTTTGAATCAAACTAGCTAATTAGGTGAGTCGGCCATTTTGAATCAAACTAGCTAATTAGGTGAGTCGGCCATTTTGAATCAAACTAGCTAATTAGGTGAGTCGGCCATTTTGAATCAAACTAGCTAATTAGGTGAGTCGGCCATTTTGAATCAAACTAGCTAATTAGGTGAGTCGGCCATTTTGAATCAAACTAGCTAATTAGGTGAGTCGGCCATTTTGAATCAAACTAGCTAATTAGGTGAGTCGGCCATTTTGAATCAAACTAGCTAATTAGGTGAGTCGGCCATTTTGAATCAAACCAGCTAATTAGGTGAGTCGGCCATTTTGAATCAAACCAGCTAATTAGGTGAGTCGGCCATTTTGAATCAAACCAGCTAATTAGGTGAGTCGGCCATTTTGAATCAAACCAGCTAATTAGGTGAGTCGGCCATTTTGAATCAAACCAGCTAATTAGGTGAGTCGGCCATTTTGAATCAAACCAGCTAATTAGGTGAGTCGGCCATTTTGAATCAAACCAGCTAATTAGGTGAGTCGGCCATTTTGAATCAAACCAGCTAATTAGGTGAGTCGGCCATTTTGAATCAAACCAGCTAATTAGGTGAGTCGGCCATTTTGAATCAAACCAACTAATTAGGTGAGTCGGCCATTTTGAATCAAACTAGTTAATTAGGTAAGTCGGCCATTTTGAATCAAACAATCTACTTAGGTGAGTCGGCCATTTTGAATCAAACCAGCTAATTAGGTGAGTCGGCCATTTTGAATCAAACCAACTAATTAGGTGAGTCGGCCATTTTGAATCAAACCAGCTAATTAGGTGAGTCGGCCATTTTGAATCAAACCAGGTAATTAGGTGAGTCGGCCATTTTGAATCAAACCAACTAATTAGGTGAGTCGGCCATTTTGAATCAAACTAGTTAATTAGGTAAGTCGGCCATTTTGAATCAAACCAGCTAATTAGGTGAGTCGGCCATTTTGAATCAAACCAGCTAATTAGGTGAGTCGGCCATTTTGAATCAAACCAGTTAATTAGGTGAGTCGGCCATTTTGAATCAAACCAGCTAATTAGGTGAGTCGGCCATTTTGAATCAAACCAGCTAATTAGGTGAGTCGACCATTTTGAATCAAACCAGCTAATTAGGTGAGTCGGCCATTTTGAATTAAACAAGCAAATTAGGTGAAGCGGCCATTTGAACAAGCAAATTAGGTGAAGCGGCCATTTTGATGGAGATATGGAACTTATATTTGGCAAATGGGTAGCTGACAATGATCCCTAATAAATTTCAATTGAAAATCCAATTTCCAAGATGGCCGACAACGCAAAAAAGTCAAAATACTGTAAAATGGTCAATTTTAGTGATATTGAGCTGAAACTTGGTATGGTGATAGCTGACAATGTTTCCTATCATATTCCATATCAAAATCAAAAATCCAAGATGGCCGCCATAGCTACTTTCAAATGGCTATAACTCGGCCATCTTTATACATAGAAAGCTGAAATTTGGTGAGGTTGTAGCTAAAGACATTCTCTATCACGTACGGAAACCAAAAATGAAAATCCAAGATGGCCGCCATAGCTACATTCAAATGGCTTTAACTCAGCCATCTTTATACATAGAGAGCTGAAATTTGGTGAGGTTGTAGCTGAAGACATTCTGTATTACGTACCGAAACCAAAAAATAAAAATCCAAGATGGCCGCCATAGCTAAAAGAGAAAACATGCCATAACTCGGCCATCTTTATACATAGAGAGCTGAAATTAGGTGAGGTTGTAGCTGACGACATTCTCTATCACACACAAAAAACAAAAATAAAAATCCAAGATGGCCGCCATAGCTAAAAGACAAAAAATGCCATAACTCTGCCATTTTTAGAGCTATTGAGACAAAAGTTGGCAACTTAGTAGCGGTGAATGAGCTCTAATAAACCCTGATTGAAAATTAAAAATTCCAAGATGGCCGCCTTATCTAAAAGATAAAAAACACCATAATTCGGCCATTTTTAATGCTATTTAGCTGAAATTTGGTGTAATGTTAGCTGAAAGTGAACCCAAACACTTTTCACTATCATTTCAAGATTTTAATTTAGCTCAGTGATGTTTGCTATGAAGATTTAGAGCCATTAGGATTCAGGATGGCTGCTTAAGGCTGAGTTAGACTTTCGCTTTGGTCCGCAGGCTGGAGCGCGCGCGCCGCGCGTGCACTGTGCCGCACGGCGAAATGCGTTCATAGTTTCGCCCCTGTCTTTATGGTTGACGCACGGCCGAGCATGGCAAAGTGCTGTTCTTTTACGGGCCAGCAGGTGGAAGTAGCCTCTACAACATGTGCATATGTTACAAGAAAGGGTGTAGAAGAAGAAATCTACCGTAGAAGAAGAACTGTTTGACGTCACAACACAAATAAAATGGCTTCCCGCTCGCTTCATTCTTGAACTGTCTTTATTAGAGGAGCAAATTATAATAGAACAACAGTTATTGTGTCTTGCAATTTTAATGAGACGAAGAAGACGCAGAAGGAGATGGTATGTTCGGCCATTACACTGTCAGAGACGTACTGGTGGGGAATATAACATGCATGTCTGCACGCCGATTTGATGACCTGCTACATCGTATTTCGCCTTTCATACGACATGGAAGGACCCACAGCAGCCCTGTGACATTACCCGAGCGTTTGGCAGTGACTTTAAGAATCCTGGCTTCAGGTAGCAGCCAGAAAAGTGTAGCAGCCAGCTACAAACTTGGTGCAACTACAGTTTCCCTGATAGTCTCTGAGGTGTTCTTTTTTCATTCATTCAACCTTTATTTATACAGGCTAGCCTCATTGAGTCACGGGGACTCATTTACAAGAGGGACCTGTCTCACTCACACCAAACAACCATCCACTCTCACACTCACACCTAGGGTCAATTTAGAGTCACCAATCAGCCTAACAAGCATGTTTTTTGGTCTGTGGGAGGAATATATTGTATATTGCTATATGTATTTGAATGTTAAATGATTTTAAATAAAATGAAACTACATTGAAATATCCACTTCAGCTTTCCGTCTGTTTTGTTTGCATATTGTATTTACAAAGCCACTAACAGTTGTATTACATAAAACTTGGTATGAAAGACTTTTTTATAATTGTAAGAACATTAGATGTTAGAATTATTTGGAAACCTGAAATGGCATTGTAAATATAAGTCCCATATTGCATTAAAATGAAGCATTGCTACCTGACACGAAAAATCTCAATGTGTAGTAGCCTTTATTTCACCAGGAATGTGAAGTGGAATGTGGAGAAACCTGTAGAAATAGTGTTTTGATTTTAATGTGTGCAAAAATGGCATGCTGTCTAAAAATAATTGATAAATGTGTAATTGTGCATTACAAATGTATCATTTGAATCAAAGTCAAGTCAAAGTCAGCTTTATTCTCAAAACAGTAATATGTACAGGACATACACAGGATTGAAATTGCATTTCTCTCTGTCCCTCAGTGCAACAATAACTATTTAAACACTAAAACATTTAATAAACATAAAATGAAATAAAGTGTAATACTGTCCTGAGTTTTTGCATAGTACTTTTTCATAGTAGTATAAAAGTATAAAGTTTTCACCAACACCAACATTTAATATCCATAAACATAAAATGAAATAAAGTGTAATACTGTCCTGAGTTTTTGCATAGTACTTTTTCATAGTAGTATAAAAGTATAAAAAGTTTTCACCAACTAGCAGCACCCATAAAATATCACTCAGGGATTTACTCTGCAACCTTTATGATCAAAAGAGCCATTTTTACACCTTCTTCAACTAAATGAAATGTGTCCAGAGCCAAAACAACCTGCTACAACAGAGATTATCAAGTGATGGCCCAAGGGCCACTTTAGGTTTGTTGGAGGAGACTTTTGTGGTCAGTACGGGGGACATTATAAAGCTAAAAATATCTACCGTATTTTTTGGACAATAAAGCGCACCGGATTATAAGGCACAGTACAGTATATGGGAAAAACAAAAAAAAACATTCAGATGTCAAACTTTATTGAACTCATTCACAATAACTGTCTCAACATTGTTCATTTGTACCACATAAAATCGGTTTCAGGTCAGTAAGCACAATTGGAATTAATACATAATGCGCACTGGACTTTTAGACAAAAACAAAAGGATTTTAAGTGCACCTTATAGTCTGAAAAATACGGTAATGATTTTTTTAAATTTATTGATATTTTTACAATTTAAGACAAACAT
>JBBPBX010013364.1:41622-52507 GCA_038048925.1 Garcialebias charrua
TATATATATATACTGTATATATATACAGTACTCCAATATATATTGACTCGAAGAGTCAATATATATTTATATTGACTCTAAAAGACATTCAGTTGTTGATGCACATCCAGTGATTATTTTCTGAGTGTTTCCCTAACACCCGCTATAATCGAGGGACTACTGTAATTTATTTTAAATAAAAATTCCATGACAATTGTGAGGCTCATCCATCAATCAGTCAATTGTGTGCCATGTCCAATCTTATTTTGAAAAATCGCGATATAGCGAGTCCACGAAAACGAACCGTGAAGTAACGAGGGACTACTGTATAACTTTCATCTAAAAAAAATTCTAGAGAAAATAGTTGCAGGTCAGTTGCGTGAACATCTACAAAGAAAGAATCTGTTTGAAGGGTTTCAGTCAGGGTTTAGTGCTCAGCATAGCACAGAAACAGCACTGGTGAAAGTTACTAATGATATTCTCATGGCATCTGACAATGGACAGGTGTGTACACTGGTCCTGTTAGACCTCAGTGCTGCACTTGATACAGGTGATCACAATATTCTACTACAGAGGCCTGAATATGATGTTGGGATTACAGAAATGGCTCTAAAGTGGTTCAAATCATGTTTATCTGATAAGATTATAATTTGTAAATGTAAATTATGAATCTTCTTTATACGCCAAAGTTAGTCATGGAGCCCCTCAGAGTTCAGTGCTTGGACCATTACTCTTTACCTTATATATGCTTCCATTATGCTTCCATTCTGTTCCATATATGCATTCCACCTTGCAAAAAGATCTGAAGCTCTCAACCTTGACCTCTCTAAGTAGCTTCAAACAACTGCTAAGTTCATGGCAAAAACCAACGCAGACATGTTCCTAGTATTCTACATCACTTTACATTGTAGCTGCTTTTAAAAAAAATCATTTTACGGCTGTATTATACAGAGTGAAATACTTATTGAACAATAAAGCCTTGTATTTGTTGTATAACGCAATAATTGTACCACATTTGAATTACTGTGTTGATGTTTGGGGAACAGCGTGCAGAACTATAATAAAGCCTATTATTATCTTACAGAAAAGAGCTATAAGAATCATAACAAGAGTGTATTACTGTCATCGAACTAATATATTGTTTTCTAAAATGAAACTTTTGAAGTTCTATGATCTGGTGGAATATAATATTCTTTTATTAATGTATTAAGCACAGAATCAAACACTACCTCCGAATATTCAAAAACATTTTGTAAAGAGGGAAAGCAGTTAGTACCTTAAGGGAACTGATATTTTTGTTAAACCACATTATAGAACAAGTTTTAGGAGTAGGTCTACTTTAATACTTTAATAATTTAATTTAATAATATTTGCTACTTTTTCTTTTCTTTTGTTTATTGTTTAATGTATTTGTATCATTGATGTTCATCATTCTTTAGTTTGTAGCAGGTCGCTTTCGTAAATGAGCCCTCGAGGCTCAATAAGATTTACCTGACTAAATAAAGGTTGAATGAATGAATGAAATACAGGGCATAGGTCTGTGGAATGGTTTGGAAAATAATGTTAAAAAGGCTAAGTCTGTGTTTATATTTAAGAGAATGATTAAGAGTGAACTCTTGAAAAAAAATATAAATGGTAAAAATTACAAGTACCATATATTTGTGAATTGTAATAAAATAAAATAAATGATTCATGGATAATTATTGTTTAAAATTGATTGAATTGATTTCATTTAAAAAGGGGCAGATATAAGATTTTTTCTTCTTCTTCTGCTTCCTTTCATTTGAATTTTTTTTTCTTCTTTATATGGTTTTGTAAATATATTTAGTTGTGTTTTAAATTTGAAATTTGAAATATTTTAATAAATTAATTTTCTTTGATTTATTTTTCCCAATTTATATGCTTTCTTTTATGATTGTCTACTGTTGTCATCATCCTTTGTTTAAAACAGGTGAGTCCACGAGGCTCAACTAACCTGAATAAATAAAGGTTAAAAGAATTGTTATCCACTTGCAAGTCTTTCAAACAATAAATGTGTATTGTCCTCTTTTTTATCAACTTTTTTTTATGTATTTCCTGTACCGTAGTTTTAGTAAATTAGATAGATTATGAGTCAGCTGTTGTTGAGAAAAGTAGTCTGTGCTTTTAAAAGTCCAGTTAGTAAGTAAACAAAGTGCTGAACACTAACAGTTTTAAATTGCTGCATACAAACGCCCCATTAAATAGAAGTGTAATAAAACAGAGTCTCATATCATGTCCACATGTTGTTTTCCAGTTCACTTGTGTCTAACACAACAGGACCTCCTCCCCCTTGTTTACATGTTTTGCTTCATACTTTTGAAGCCCAATGCACATTTGAAGAATTAAAAGGAAGAAAGAAATAAAAGGATGCAAAGTTTCCGTTGCCCTCCTCGTTTAATTAGCAGACAAGTCGGAAGCACTGTACGCTTGGGTGGCCATTAAAATGGGCAAAAAATAACTTAGCAGAGAAGACAAGCGTCGCGTCCTCAAAGCCACTCCAGAGGAGCTGGTGAAATTGTTTTCTAGGGGGGATATAATGAGAGGCTTTAGATTGGCCTTAATAACAGATAGCAGAGGTAGGAGCATAAAAGGTCTAACGCGGGCAGACAATAATGTGAGGAAGCTCTTAAAAACCAAATAACGTGCGCTGGGTTTCACTGCTTCCGCTGTCGGGGTTTTCATTGGGTCTAAATACAGGGCTTAGGACTCCTGTAAAACACAAACACTCACAATACACACACACACACTCAAATATCCTTGTGGGGTTGAGGTGTCTGCAGTCTTTCATGTGACACTCCTGGTTGTCTGTGGGTGGCGGGGGGAAGTAGGTGTTTGGGTGCATGATGTTTTTTTTTTTTTGTTTGTCTGTTTTTCCGCTTAAAGAGGAGGACAAAATTTTACACAGGAGTGGGGACGCATTAGTCATGGGTGGCTGTTACAGTCCTGATGTGAGGAATGCAGTGGTGGGGAAAAGTGGAGTGTTTGTTTGGGCACAAGCGCCCGTTCTCCCTTGAGACTTTTCCTTCTGGACCTTCAGAAGCCCAACTCAGGCAAGTGTTCCCTCATTTTAGGGATGCACCGATCCACATTTCTTACTTCCAATCCGATACCGATACTTAAATCTGGGTATCGACCGATACCGATACTTTTCCGATCCGATACAGTTCAGATATATGAGACTGTAATAATGAATTTCTTGAATGGAGAGCACATGTATTACTCTATACTCTGTGACTTATGTCTTAACATTAGCCGTGTTTCCATCAAGGTTTCTAGCTGCGCATTTTGAAATCTCGCAGCAGAAAAGCTTAATGGAAACGGCAAAATGCGAGGTTACTTCCTGAAATACGCTAAAAAGTTTATACGCTCGCTTGAGGTGGTTTTTGGGATTTGAGATGCGCTAAACGACAGATGGAAACACATTTTCCGACTCATTTCTGACGTAGCGAACATTCACGTCACGTGACGTTCAGCTGTTTCCGCTCCGGACAACATGTAACATCGCTAAAACTAGTTGGCATGACAGAATAAATACAACTCGCCCGATAGCAACACGTACCTGAAATATTCTCTCCATTTTGACGAGATGTGTGGCCGGGTTCTGTTTTCAACCGCTACTTCCTGTTTACTGTAGACATGCGCAGTGCTGACGTCTGACGTAATGACGCTGACGTCTGACGTAATGACGCTGACGTCTGACGTAATGACGCTGACGTCTGACGTAATGACGCTGTGCGCGGCTTGGAAGAAGCGCTTCAAGCCAGTAGATGGAAACACTTCTGATCTGCATTAATTTGTATTTACATATTTGCGAGGTAGCTCAAAATACGAAATGAAAATGGATGGAAACACAGCTACTGTGTGAGTTAAACCCAAAGAAGACACTCTGAGCCTCACAACAGGTAATACCCAAACTTTCATAGCACACAAGAGGCAGGTCTATGTCACAGACGTCCTTCTGACTCATGGTGCAGCCCGGAACACTAAATTCTTTTTTTTTTTCATTTATAGATGGCCTCCCTTCACACCTTATAGCCATCCTCTCACTCCAATATGTATTTTTTTTTTTAAACCGGAACACTAAATTCAATGTATAGTTTAAATTTGTATCTGTTGATCAAAACCATCAAGAATTACAACTCATAGTGCCACAATCAAAAACAAAACTAAAAAACAGGGAGTAGACTGTGTTGATTTCCCATAATGTTTAGCAGTATTTTAGTGTTCCGGGTTGCACCATGAGTCAGAAGGACGTCTGTGATATAGACCTGCCTCTTGCGTTCTATGAAAGTTTGGGTATTACCTGTTGTGAGGCTCAGAGTGTCTTCTTTGGGTTTAACTCACACAATGTTAAGACATAAGTCACAGTGTATAGTGCAATATACGTGCTCTCTGACATACTTCAAGGATCGGAAATATTGGCAGGTTGGATCGGAAAATCCGATACGTAAATTATGCTGGTATCGGATGCCGATACCAATACTGGATCGGATCGGCCCCATCCCTAAAAAAAACATCAGTAAAGTCAGTCCTGATGTTATGATGAAGACACCCTTCTCACTGGATGACAATCTCGCTATGTAGCCAGAATACAGATGATCGCCAGGTTCTCTGTGAAGTCTTTAGTACCATTTGAATGCAGTGGACTCTCCACCAATAAAGTGTAATAGGTTCACATGATTTATCACCATGGCAGCAGAAAATCAGGGTCGAGTGTGGCAGCAGTGCTAGAGTATTTCTGAAGTAGCATCCGTGTTTGCTCATTGTCTGAAGTAGGACCATGCTGGCCTCAAGCCTATATGACCCTGATCATGACAAAGTCATGGAAACAGCCTAGTGCAGTGCACATTTATTATAGATGGACACTGTACAAGATCCTGGATGTTGAAGCCTGAAAAGGTTCAGCATCACCTCATGATGATCCCAGTTCAAGTTTTAAGTCCTGACCTCCACATAAACAAACCAAGACATTGCGCTTGAAATAAAATCACATCTCAGTCATTTTCCTAACATATGAAATAGCGTAATGTGTATTATATTAGTTAGAAAATTAGAAAGAGTTAGTCATTTTGTACTGTTGGTTGAAGATTATTATTGTTTAATCTGATTGTTCGAAAAAAGGGGCAGATATAATAAGATTTATTCTTCTTTCTGCTACCTTTGATTTTTTTTTACATTTTGTACATTATCATTTATGGGATTGTCTTGTATTGTTTCTTTTGTAAAAAAAATGAACAAATTTAATAAACATAAACATAAACATGTTGTATTTGTTTAGCATGTTGTATTAGTTAGCATACAGAAAAAAGGTCATGTAACACCAGGATTGTGTGAAGGGGGTAGGCACACATCCCAGTGTCATCTAGCATGAGAGGGATCTAAGCAAAGAAAGTAAAGTGTGTTGTCATCATTGTATGTTCCCATACAGTGGTGAAATTAGTTCTCTGCATTTAACCCTTCAGACCTGGGATGCACCCAGGTGGGGCGGTGGGCAGCTATGTAGGCGTCCAAGGGGCGATTGGAGATTGGGTGTCTTGCTCAGGGACACCATGACACGTGGGAATGGTGGGGAGTCGAACCATGACTTTCTGGTCCCAAGTCGGCTGCTCTACCTCTACCCCATCACGGCCTGTAAGACTTGTTGAGTAGATGCTGCTGTTCTTGCATTAAAAATATTAGCTCAGGCTTCAGTTAGCAATGACAAGAACAAACTACAGGTAGTCCCCGACTTACGAGCGCATCGACTGGGGACCAAGATGGTGTAGAGGCAGGGAATCTGGCTTGGGACCCGAAGGACCCAGGTTCGATCCCCGGTCACTGCATTACTTTGTTATGTGTATGGGCAGCACACCTCATCCCCAAATTGCCCCCCGGGTGCTTTCAATAGCTGCCCACTGCCCCACCTGGTGGTGGTTGGGTTAAATGCAGAAACTAATTTCGTCTTGTATGGAAACATACACAGATGACAAATGTAACAAATTATTATTATTATACGAGGTCCCGGACTTACGAGCTGACTAACGAACAGTAAAGTTGTACAGAACATACAGAAAATACAGCACTGGTATGTGTTTTTAGATGAAAGTGTGTTAGCTAACCGTTTGTAAACAAGTTTCTGAGCATGTTCATGAACTAGTATGCACGTTTGTGTTGAAAAACGAGTGTTCGTAGTAGCGCTAGCATAAATTTTCCGACTTACGACCGAAAATCCGGACTTACAAGCGACACGTGTTTCGTGTTCCGACATACGAGATTCCGTCTTACGAGCACCTCGCAGTAACAAAACTTGCTCGTAAGTCGGGGACTACCTGTATTCATATGGGCACCGCAAAGGTGGGTACGATAAGATAAAATAAAACTTTATTGTCCACCACAATTGTGGTAGAAATTCTCCTTCGACACCCTCTACATGCATCATACATACACAAGAACCAACAATAGGACATAATAAAACCACATTATCACCATTAGCTAACACCATTAAAATGTGTCTATTTAGCTTTGTTTAAGAAGATTACTACAGATGGTACAATTGATGGCTAAGTTTTAGATATGTAGTGTCGGTATGGCTAACGCATCGATTTCTTGATAGAGCTGTACTGGTGAACAGTAAACCAGTGAATCATTTCCACCTACCTAGAGAGGAGTTTCTGCCCATGTTGGGGCTGGGGCTGGGGATACGTCCCTTGCCCATGCTGGGAGGGCTGGTCTTGCTTCCAGAGAACAGACTCTGTGTCGGAGACGTCGGGGAGCGAAGAGGTTCAGCTGTCTTAGGTCTGGCTGAGAGGTTCAATGGCTGTGTGGATACTTCTTCCTGTTAGACAGAAACAGTTGGATGTATAAATGGGGGTTTTGTGCATTTGTTTATTAAAGTGTAAAAAAAAAACTGCCATGTAAATTATGGAAATAACCAAATATGCCACAAGACTTTAGTAAAAAGACAACAGTAAACAACAAAGAAGTTTGGAAAGGTGACAGACAAAAGTGAAATCTGAGAAGCACCAGTTAACTGATCTAATCAGAGATCATTGCTTTCATGCAAATCTGCAGTCTTGTTTTAGTTTTTTTTGTTTTTTTTGTTTTCAGGATATGATACGGTGGTGCAGGTGCCTCGCAGTCGACCAGCCAGACAGAACCTGCTCAGCTTGAATGGATGTTTTTTTTCTGCTTTGTCTTCCTGCCACTGTTTAACTGATCCTACTAATGTAATTAAAGGTGAGTGCAAGCATGCAAGTTTGTTTGTTTCTTTTATATTAGCCCTGCTGTGAGTACTGTACTTTCCACCCTAAAAGTCGCATCGCCATATAAGTCGCATCAGTCCAAATATGTTGCGGATACAGTGACTATTCTTGTTGTAAGATTTGATTCTCATTTTACATTTGAATCCCATATTAAAAACATTTGCAAGACTTCATTCTTTCTTCTGAAAAAACATCTCCAAACTCCGTCCATTACTCTCCTTTTCCGATGCTGAAAAACTTGTCCATGCTTTCGTTTCCTCAAAACTGGTCTACTGCAATGCACTTTTCTATGGAATTCCATCTAAGCACATTCAAAAACTTCAGTATGTACAGAACAGTGCAACCAGGATTCTGATGAAGCAAGGGAAACATGATCACATCACCCCAATCCTTAAATCTCTCCACCGGCTTCCCATTTCACTCCGTATTGAATACAACTTAGAAACCCTTCCGACTTCTTAAAAGCTCTTAAAAATCAGGTATGTAGGTCAACAAATATTCCTGATTGGGAAAATATTTTATTACTATTAATTGTATAATAGTACTTTTTTTCTTCTTTTGGCTCCATTCTTCATGGGTCACCATGCGAACTAACTCGCACAAAGTCTTAGCAATTGTTTTTATGCCGGATGCCCTTCCTGACACAACCACAGACCACCGAGCTACCACAGCCCTCTGTGTGGAGCAGAGAGCTGCTATCTAGGGTTCCCGGGGGAGCAGATGGTGGGGGTTAAGGGCCTTGCTCAAGAGCCCAGGATGGGGCAAATGAGGGTGGAGGCAGGCGTGGGTTTTTCACCTTTCCCACCAACATTTTGATGTTTTCAGCTGAGTTGAGCTGATGACTGTCCAATCACAGGTTCACCTTCTCTAGTCTCTGCTCCACCACTCCCCCAATTGTATCATAGTGATGGTGACATAGGAACCAACAATATAACTGTAAGACTTTGAAACAATTAGCAGAAAGTATGAGGGATCCATCTCCAGAAAAAATAGAGTTTACAAACCGTACTGCAACCTGTAATCTATTGTAATTTACAAGAAAAGTTATAAACTTTAATCATGATTTTTATTAGTTTTAAAGCCCTAATGATGATAGAAAATGTTCTTTCATCAGTGGTTATCAAACATTTCAGCTTACGAACCAAAAAATGACACTTGGTGAAACTTATGTCTCCAGTCGTCACTAATTAAAGTCTATTAAATCAACTCTAATAACTCTAATAAGCCCACGAAACAAAGAGCAAAATGACACAAGCAGCACCAACAATACTGATTTTGCCCAGTTACAATACTGTAACAACTGGCAAGCAAAGAAAGGCAGTAAATTTCAATTTGATTTCTGAAAACCATGTGAAGACCACCCAGTTGGTGTTTCATGAACCACAGGGCTGGTCTGAGCCCAACTTTTGCAACCACTGATCAGTCATAATTCCCAAACCTTTTAGTTTCTGATCTACATTATAAACATATGTGACCCTGACTATCGCTGGAGGAAGTAAATAAACAATAATCACATCAAGCTTTATATTATTTTCTATCTGTTTATGAGGACACGTTTAATTTCTTTGAAACAGCAGGTTAAATTTGCTATTGGCACACTTTAAAATAATGTTAATTAGATTTTTATAGAGTCTGTCAACACCCACCAGTTGGTGTTTTACAACCCCACAGTGGGGTTCTAACCACAACTATTGAAGCACGTGTGGTAAATGAAGGTAATGTTGCTTGAATAAATGCAAATCGCCCGCCATACCCAACTGCCCAACTTTCATAACTGTAGGTAATAATTAAAAAAAATAACAGCTTTATGCTGACAAAGCACTTATCTATCTACCTTTATCTAGGATTAAAAAAATACAGTGGAAATTTAATTGATACTCATTGCTAATTTAATTTATGGATATTTACCTAAATTAAAGTGAGCGCAAGGTTGTCATAATGTCAAAAGTTCAACGTCACTAAGTTTTTTAAAGTAATTAAATCCAAGTTGATTTTTATTGTCAATGTTTGTCCAACAGTTGACCCAATCAGTGAAACTCTTCACCAACCAAAGAAATTAAAACAAAAACAGTTACAGGTAGTCCTCAACTTACGACGGCCTCGACTTACGACGTTTCGAGGTTACGACACGCATCTCCATAAAATAAAATAAAAATATATATACATATATATATTTATATATATATATTTTTTTTTTTTGAAAAGTTTTTTTTTTAAAGACGAGTTCCGAGTTCCTTCCAGTTTTGACTGCAGAAGCAGCGAGCACTCAGTGGAAACTACATGCGGCCCGGCGGAGGGATACAGAGCTGGACCCAGGCGGAGCTCCAGAGAGCAGGAGGCTGGGTTTGGACGGACCGATCTTAATGTAAACGCTCGGACCGAGCTGGACGATGGTTTTACGTCATAAACGCAATAGAGAATACGCAGGATGGACGGATGGACGGAAGAAAACGGCTTCACTAGCTTCCCAGTAAGAAATTAACTCTTTTTTTCCTTCATTATGGCTCCAAATGTATGTGTTTTTTGATAATTATGTAGGGTACTGTGTTAGGATAGGCTAAGTGCTTGGTAAAATACAGTCTGTATGTATAAGGTGCAGTTTGGACGTATGTTTCGAGTTACGTCGAAATTCGAGTTACGACGGAGCGTAAGAATGGAACTCCGTTGTAAGTCGGGACTACCTGTATTCTTGTGTAAACCGTAGCGTATTTGTCAGAGTGACTCAAACGTTTAGGTTCATTTGAGTATTAATGCAAATCCTCATGCTAAATACAAAACTGTCCATCTATCCATTATCTTTACCCGCTTCTTTCTTTTCGAGTCAGGGGGTGCACTGGAGCCAATGTCCAGCAGTCAATAAGCGAGAGGCGGGGGACACCCTGGATGTCTCCAGTTCATCACAGGGACACAAACAAACGAGACAAACAACCATTAACTCTCTCATTCACACCTAGGAACAATTTAGAGTTACCAATCAGCCTCACATTTGGTCTGTGGGAGGACACCGGAGTACCCGGAGAAAGCCCACGCATGCACGGAGAGAATATGCAAACTCCGTCCAGAATGGCTGCCCTGGCCAGGATTCGGTCAGACGACCTTCTCGCTGAGAGGCAGCAGCTCTACCAACTTATCCACCGTGCCACGCTGCAAAACCAACACCAAGAGGGAAAAAAACTCTTCTGCAGATCCAGGACCTTAGAGCTGAGCACCAGCTAAAAAAAAGTGCTAAGAAAGAGAAGAAGTTTAGGACAAGTTTTGTCGTGAACAAAGGCGTCGCAATTACGTGAAGGGGACGTGTGTTTGGACCCCCTACATTTTCCATGAAATATTAGTAGTTCACCCAGCGCAGTTTCTATTTCTTCCTGAACGAATCACAATGAACAAGTGCCGTGTTCTTTACAGTAGTTATTGAATCAAGTGTTTAAAGGTGGTGTGACATGATGTTGGAACTACGCATAAAGTGGCACAACATATATCTGTTGTATCATTCAACTATGTTCGTTTTTACAAGCAAAATGATAAATCAATGAAATTTTGTTTCAAAAGTGATTTTAAAATTGGCGCCGTGTTTCGTCACGGGACATCCGGGTACTTACGCACGTGACGTCGTGACGTAGAGACAAGTACTTCAGTCTGCAGGCTGC
>JBBPBX010013365.1:0-23001 GCA_038048925.1 Garcialebias charrua
TATTATTATTATTATTATTATTATTATTATTATATTACTTAAAAATGTGTTCCTGTGATGGACTGGAGACCTGTCCAGGTGTCCCTATGATGGACTGGAGACTTGTCCACGTGTCCCTGTGATGGACTGGTGACTTGTAAATGTGTCCCTGTGATGGACTGGAGACTTGTAAATGTGTCCCTGTGATAGACTGAGACTTGTCCAGATGTCTCTGTGTCCCCCTTCAATGTAGCCAGTCCAAAGTTGGACAGATTCTGGAAAAAGCAGCAATATCTGATCCTAATATGTCAGACACAAGTTTCCCTGTTTTTCCCAGCACTTCAAAATGTTGCTTTTCTCCTGACACAAGGAATATTGGAGAAAACACATTTAAAACATAAGGCAAAGCAGTCTGCATTCTATCATGAAATCTCAAGTGGAGTTTGCTATTTATGAGACTGAGCTGAATGCAGCACCTCAGACTGAGGAAGTCTTTATTTAGGGCCTTGTCATCAAATTTATCAGTGAACTTAAAAGGTATGTGGAGCTTTATTAGTGTTAACAAAAAATACAATTTTTCCTATTTATATAACTAGGTTGAGGAATCTTAGCAAATAAATCCTTTGCAAAATATGACTTTCTTTTGGAATATCGAGGTGAACTGATCACCAAGGAGGAATGTGAGAGGAAGCAACAGGTTTGCAATGAATCGATGAAAGTGTTTTTGTTTGAATTGTACTTTGATGTAAAAACTGTAAAAAAAACTTTGTCGAGGAAGTCTTCTTTTATAAGACTGAGCTGAACATAGCATGTAAGACTGAGGAAGTCATTCGTCCGAAACACGTCTTCAGTCTGAGGTGCTGCATTCAGCTCAGTCTTATAAATAGCACCCTCTCACAGTGGATCAACCAGTTTGCAGGTCCTCCTTGATCATGAGAGCAGCTGGTTTTGGCTGTTCAGCAAACTCGTTGATCCACTGTGAGAGGGTGCTATTTATAAGACTGAGCTGAATGCAGTACCTCAGACTGAGGAAGTATTTATTTATAAGACTGAGCTGAGTACAGCATCCAAGACTGTGGAAGTCATTTGTCCGAAAGGTTTCCTCAATCTGAGATGTTGCATTCAGCTCAGTCTTATAAATAGCACCCTCTCACAGTGGATCAACCAATTTGCTGATGACAGCCAAAACCAGCTGCTCTCATGATCAAGGAGGACCTGCAAACTGGTTGATCCACTGTGAGAGGGTGCTATTTATGAGACTAAGCTGAATGCAGCACCTCACACTGAGGAAATCTTTATTTATAATACTGAGTTGAATACATTATCTCCAGACTTGGACAAAAGACTAAACATTTCCAGTTTTTTTTTTTTGCTTTTCTTTGTGTTGTTTTTTTGAATGTCCTGAGGACCAGACTTAGCTTTTTTGATTATTCTACTAGAATTATTGAGCATTCATCAGGGTATTTTAATTTTAGTATGTGTCTTGTTCAACAAGCTTTCTAGTGTTTTATGTTTTCATGTAACAAATGTGATGCCCTGTGATAAACTTGCGAACCGTGAAAGGTGCACCCCGCCCCTTGCCCTATGATTGCTGGATATGGGCACCGGCGACCCCCGTGACCCAAAATGGAAGAAACGGGTAAAGATAATGGATGGATGTAGAAAATGGGCAATGTTTAGGCTGATGGTCCTCCTTGATCATGTGAGCAGCTGGTTTTGGCTGTCATCAGGAAGTCTTTATTTATAAGACTCAGCTGAATACAACATCTCAGACTAAGGAAGTCTTTATAAGACTGAGCTGAATACAGCATCTCAGACTGAGGATGTCTTTCGTCACTCGTAAGTTAGGGATAACCTGTACTTTACAGTGGGTTGTGGTGAACCGTGTAAAAAAAGTACAATTTTGTTTTAGAAATATGTACAAGTTTATAATGTTAATGTTTTATAATATGTAAATATGTCATCTCAGACTGAGGAACTCTTTCATCGCTCGTAAGTCGGGGATCACCTGTACTTTACAGTGGGTTGTGGTGAACCGTGTAAAAAAAGTACAATTTTGTTTTAGAAATATGTACAAGTTTGTAATGTTAATGTTTTATAATATGTAAATATGTCATCTCAGACTGAGGAACTCTTTCGTCGCTCGTAAGTCGGGGATCACCTGTACTTTACAGTGGGTTGTGGTGAACCCTGTAAAAAAAGTACAATTTTGTTTTAGAAATATGTACAAGTTTGTAATGTTAATGTTTTATAATATGTAAATATGTCATCTCAGAAGTCTTTCATCGCTCATAAGTCAGGGATCACCTGTACTTTACATTGGGTTGTGATTAACCCTGCAGAAAAAGTAAAATTTTGTTTTAGAAATATGTACAAGTTTGTAATGTTAATGTTTTATAAAATGTAAATATGTCATCTCAGACTGAGGAACTCTTTCGTCGCTCGTAAGTCGGGGATCCCCTGTACTTTACATTAGGTTGTGATTAACCCTGCAGAAAAAGTAAAATTTTGTTTTAGAAATATGTATATAATGTTAATATGTTTTATAATAATGTAAATATGTCAACAGAATTTAAGTTTTTATTTTATTTTATTTGAAACATTTAAGTTTTATTTTATTTTAAACATTTGAAGATTTGTTAGTGAATATAAATAAAGTATGTGCCTAATTTGTTTAATAAAATCAGTTCAAAAAACTGTTCTCCTAATGCAGTGTCCTGTCACATTTGTGTGTTTTATGTTAATTTTATGTTAAGTAGGCGGAGTTTAAATGTCCCTTTAAAGACCCCATAATGCATGTTTGTCCTCCTGTCACATTTGTGTGTTTTATGTTAATTTTATGTTAAGTAGGCGGAGTTTAAATGTCCCTTTAAAGACCCCATAATGCATGTTTGTCCTCATAAACCACATTTTTTGACGTCCTTGTAAACCACACTGGAGTCTGGGTGGTAAAACGTGCTGTGAAGCTCCTATCGGAAAGCTAAAGTGACCCAAATTTTTTTCAAAATTTTTAGAGTGCTCTGAGCTTGGTCCCAGGTCGCTAGGACCTCGGGAAGGGGTAGACCCCGTATTACACCTTCGGGCGGGTTTGGCGAAAAAGTCCGGCTAAACCACATTGACAAACCTGTGTGTGTGTTTGTGTGTGTGTGTGTGTGTGTGTGTGTATGTATGTCAGGCTCTTGTTTCAGCTGTTCTTCAGCTTTATACAGTCACAAAGAAAAGCTCACATTGAGAAAATGTCACTTCTCTGGAATTTAATCTGATCATTTAGCATTTCAACCTGGAGAGACTCACAAAACGAGAGAGAGAAATACAATTAAAATGTTTTATTGATTAGGGTTTCTTTGGCGCTCGGGGCCCGGCGGAGGGTATGCATGCCGGACTGCTGAGAGCTTGAATGTGTGGCATAGGGAGATAGATTATGGATATCTTCCCCCCGGGACCCAAACCCGGTGGTGGAGACAGGATCGCAGACGTCCAATCCATCCCACCGGTACGTGAATGACGGCCAGCCAGCGGCCGACGGCTCCGGTCAACCCCGAGACAAACACCAGCGCAGAACTCCCATCCTGAGCAAGCACGAAGCGACAGTGGGAAGGAAAAACTCCCCCGTGAGGAAGAAACCTCCAGCTGAACCAGGCTCAGGACAAGCGGCCATCTGCTTCGACCGGCTGGGTTGCAGGGAACAGGAAGCAGGAGCGCACACAGCCGCAGGACCAGGACGGAGGCGAGCAGGACAACCCCAGGAGGCGCAGGCGGGACGAAGAACAGGGGAGAACCGTGGAACCAGAAACCCCGGGTGGAGAAGGGGAGGTGGAGGGAGGCGACCAGACTTGCAACGGGCAAACAGGAAGAGCTGAGGAAAGGGGACGCCTTATATCCAGGTGGACAGTTGATGAGTGATTCGATGCAGCTGTGAGTCCTGCCATTGTTGAATTTGCGTCTTCGACTCCATCTCAGCTGCAGATTACAGTTCAAAAAATAAAATAGTTTTTACTCTTGAGTTTGAATTTAAAAAGAGGTTTTACATACCCTCAAACAAATTGAGTTGGTTAGGGAAGCATTTGTAATTTGAACACATAAAGATAAAATGAGTTGCACGATAAATTTCTCTTTTTACGACATACAGTACATTTATTTTGTCGAAGGCAGGTTTTAACTCGACTGGCACTGCGCCAAGATGGCTCTCTGGGAACGACCTTGAAGGCAAATCTGACAGAAAACTCTTCCACATAATGGATTAAAAGATGATTCACAGATTATTAAATTATTATTTGTGTAGCCATAAACCCAAACATGTTTATATAAAATAATAAAAGCTGCAAAATCTTTAAAGAAAATGGGCATACTATTTGCCTCCTTTCGTGACAGCTTTATTTAAAGATGGCCGACACAGTACAAGTTGACTCTTAGCTACTACGCAACAAATATGAGCTCAATATTTGTACAGTTGATTGAGTTATAACCATTTTTGTGTTTCAAAAGGTCAGTTGATTGTGTGGGGCCACCTTGAATATGGTTAATCAGTTGTAGATATACACCACATGATTATTTTCTTAAAATTTCATCCAACAGTTCATGAAAAATGAAAACAAATTTCCCAGAAATTCTAACCCAATTTGCTTACCAGCCCACAAATAAAATAAATCAAACTTTCCTTTGCATTATGTAGCGAAGCACTCCTTTGATTAGTCATGCGTTTCAGTAAGACCAGCATAAAAAAAAGTATCTTCTGCGTAATAAACTAGTCTTTTGCTTCCAAGTAGCAATTATGGGACTTCAATGGCAACATCCAAATGAACACTGCAGCCATCTGGTCCAGAGCTCGACGGCCCAACCGGCACAAAAACACCAATAAAGCCGGAGCAGCCAGCCCCAAAGCAGCTGTGTCTTTGTCAATATGGAGCTGTGAACAGGATGTTTCTGACTCGAATTCAGGAAAAAGGGGAAAAGAGTGGGAAGAGGGAAGCACATTAGGACAAAGAGACAAGGAAAGGACATGTGACTTCAAGGGAAAATGACTGGTCTTTATGGTCACATGAAATGTGGAATGGGAGTTAAAAGAGGAGTGTATGAACTTGAAACAATCAGAGCAGAAATGCAGAAAATGTCATTGCGGTGTGACGAAATCCATCATGTGTGAGTTCTTCAATATTTCTATTTGACAATAATTATGTACGTTGGTGAGATGCATAACGTTTTTCTTTTCAAACTGATGTCCGTGCAATGTGAGAACATGGAAAAACAGTGTCGAGGGACAATCGAGCCATTTTTGAAGTGAAGAACTGTCAAATAATTTACAACACAAACACTCATATTAAAAAACAACAAGCTAAACAATTGGTGTCATGCAAAAAGGTTAAGGTTTTAGCTGTTAGCTGTGCTTCATCACACTGATATGTTCATTATGAAATTAAAAAAAAGGTTTATAAGCCTGAAAAACAGTTCAGTTCAATTATATACTGTACATACAAAAGTCAGTTAGTAAAAGTTCTCTAAGGAAGGAAGCCAGCAGATTGTGTTGAATCTTCATTTCGTTGCAGTCTCTCATCCTGAGCGAGCACAAAGGCAACAGTGGAAAGGAAAAAACTCCCTTTTAACGGGAAGAAACCTCCAGAAGAACCAGGCTCAGGACAAGTGGCCATCTGCTTTGACCAGCAGGTTTTTGAGAGGACAGGAAGGAGAAACAGACAACCAGAATGGCAGATCCAGGGTGTAGGTGCAGGTGTACCCGCTATTGGATTAAATAATAATAATAATAATGTCCTTTTCTGTCATCTGTGTATGTTTCCCATACACAGACAAAATTCGTCTCTGCATTTAACCCAACCACCACCAGGTGGTGCAGTGAGCAGCCATAGAAAGCGCCCGGGGAGCTGGAGAATTAGGTGTGCATTCATAGACACCCCAAGGTGTGTAGTGGCCGGGGCGCGAACCCGCGTCCTTCGGGTCCCAAGTCGGAAGCCCTGCCACTAAACCATCTTGGCCCAGACAAAAAATAAAAATACAAATGTCAAGGATAGAAAAAAATTACAAATACAAGAGCAGATAAGTAAAGACAGCAGAGAGAAGAAATATGCTCAGTTTGTCTTCCAGCAGTTTAAGCCTATAGCAGCATAACTAAGGGATAGCTCAGGAAACCCAAGCCAACCCTAACTACGATTTACCTTTGTATCAAAAAGGAAAGACTTAAGCCTGATCTTAAAAAATAGACAAAGTGGCAGCCTCACGGACAGAAACTGGAAGTTGGTTCCACAAGTAATGCAACAACAAAAAAAGTTTGAACACTTTGACTATATGGATTAAGACTTTTGCCTCTTACCGTATTTTTTGGCCTATAAGTCACATATTTGTCCATAATTTGCATGCCCTGCAACTTATACGCCAAAATGACGTATTTATGGATTTTCTTCTTATTTATAAACCAATTTTTGCTGAGATACGACTGTTTTAATTAATTCTGACTGAAAATATTGAGCATTACCGTTGTCAGCCACTAGATGGCACACAAGTAGTATGGCATGCCGTTGTGTCATGCAATATGTAAGTGTCTATTAATGACACATTCTGCTCCCACCCACCCGCTTCGGATGTTATCATCCATAAAATGGGCCCTATCAATTATTATCACCCCCATTCGTAATGCTCAGTATGCCCCTACTGTACCTACTAGAAGGTTTAAAGGTACGTTGTCACCGTTACAAGCGATGACAGCAGGCTCTGTCTTTAGCTACGTGGTTAGATTTAGAGTAAAGGGTCTTCGGTTAGGTTTAGGCTCTTGGTTAGGTTTAGGCACAAGGGTAACTGGGTAAGTTTAGGGTTGGTCCTCTGGGTCAGGTTTAAGGTTAGGTTGAGGAAAACGGTTACATAAGCTGAAAAAAACAAAAACGCTACACTTCCGAGTTTACGGAAACACGCTGCCTACTCACAGCGATGACAACGCTGATAACGTTATGTTGAACATGCTAGTAGGTAGAATGTGACCTATTCCCCGCTACGAATGGACTGACAACATTCGAACCCGCTGTCCCACCTTCGTCCAGCTCACTTAGAGCAACTGTCAAATCAGCTTCATTTCACTGCGCCGCCCCGGCGAAATGCAACAAATTCAACCATTGATGCGCATTTATTAAGTAAAAGTTCAACTGAGACACACCTTTACTATAATGTCGAGCAAACAAATAATTGTTTTAGGTGCTTATCTTGATAAATTTTGAAGAAATGTGCAGCGTTGCTCCTTCCTGATTTCCTACCTCTGCACGCTCCCGGAGCACCGAGGCAGCGAATACTATTGAAATTTGACTGATAAAGTGCATTTATTAAGGAAAAGTTCAACCGAGACACACCTTTGCTATAATTTCGAGCAAACAAACAATTGTTTTTTTTAAGTGTTAATCTTGTTAAATTCTTGTTATTAAGTCCTCCCATGCACCCTCCCGCGGCTTCCATTTGGAAGAGAATCAAATTTTGGCACAACACCGGCCCGCATTTCCACGTTCGGTCCAGATGTCTGGGTCATCAGCGGTGACGCACGATGCAACGTATACGACGAAGTGACGCATTCATGGATTTATCCACTTTATTAGACATTTGTACTGATGTGACATGTACAGAAGAAAATGCGGTACTCAGTTCTCTGCGCTCTATGACTGATGTCACAGCTGAGAATCAACAAATCATCAGTAACTTTTAGACAGGACGTCACTGCAAATGTGACTAACTTAACTCTTTAATCCCCAATCACAGGAGAACAAACAAACACAAAGATATTGTCCTTTAGATTCTAGAGAAGGTAAACCTGCTTCAGTTCAAGTTGACCCTAAAAGAAAGCGTTTCAAGCTTTTCTGTTCCACTCAGGCTGCAGAAGAAATAAAACTAAATTAAATAAGAAATAAAATACACATGTTGGATTAAAGCAGTGTGTTGTGCCGGGGCGGGGTGTGTGGCTGGAATGTGTTCGACAGTAAATCACTTCCTACATTATGAGGGAAACATGAAAGAATGGGGGGATGGGAGGAGGGCTGAGCAAATCAAAACCATCTTTTGAACGTTTAACGTCCAAGAACAACAGTGAACTATCCGCCGCTGTACTGGATTTAATTTTGGATTACACTGAAATGATCAGCTCTAATCAGAACGTTTTGTTTTGATTCTTTTTGTGTGAACGTCCATCAGACGGCTCAGTCAGAACTAATCCCTCTGCTGCTGCTGCACGTCGGCATCAATAAGGGAAAAGGCCATAAATTAAACATGACTAGATTATTAGCTGCAAACATAACAATATAATAGGGGTGCAGGGGTGCAGGGAAAAAAAAATCAATAAAAAAAAAAAGAATCTGGATTCTTAGACCTGGCGATTCAAAATCGATTCTAAAAGCCCCAAAATCGATTTTTTTTTTTTTTACATTAAAACCCAAAAGATAAAGAAAATCAAACCATATCTCATGAAAGAATACATCAAATGAAAGGTGGCAGAAAGAAGAAGAAATCTTATTTTATCTGCCCCTTTTTTCAAAAACAAAACAAGTTCAAACAATCAATTCAAACAATAATCTTCTATAAGTAACAGAGCAAAAAGCTAACCTAATACTGGTTATTTAAGTTACAGAATTTAATGCATTCCTGTATTATTTGTTCCTATTTTTGGTATAAATATCAAACGATGCAAAAAATTTGATACAATAAGGAACCTAAAATTATTGTTTTAAATAAATGTTCCATTTGTTTACATTGTTGTTTATTCTTTTCAGCTTGTCAGTTACAAAACTGAAACTAAATGTATGACCATTTTAATAAATAAAAAAATTGTTTCTGAATCGAAAAATCAATTTTGAATCGAATCATGACACATAAAATCGGAATCGAATCGATTCTCCAGACACAGAGATTCGCACCCCTACAATATAACATAAACTTATTATTGTGCAGATACTTCCAGCCAAAGCAACTTTATTAGAGGGAGAGATGATTTTTTTTCACAAATCCTATAGATGGTGCTGCCAGCTGAAGGTTTGTGTTTTCCTTTTTTTAATTTCTCGTTTTTCTGAGTCTTGGACGGCTGCCTGGCGTGGTTCGAACAGAAACAGAAGCCTGCACCAGAAACCGGCTGCTCTGACCCAAACAAAGACGTGAAACGAAAACAGGCTAATGTCCTTTTCTGACTCCGCTGTTTTATCATCCGCAATTTAACGCTGACAGGAAATCTTTCACACTTTCCTGTGAGAAGCTGCGTGTGTGTGCTGTCGTGTGTGTTTGTGTGTGTTAGTTGGGGTGATGGCATTTTGAGCGTGAAGTCTGTGTTTATGTGTGTGTGAGAACGTCTGATGCACATCTTAAACCCATTGTCTGTCCATGATCATTCTTTACGCTGACAGCCATCCACAGCAGAACCTTGTGAGCCTTTAAAAAGAGATTAATAAAAATAATTTTCTCCCGCAGCTGACAGGAGCCTGGAAGGCATCACAGCTGGCAGGCCACCGACAGTCTCCAGAAGCAGGATTAGATGCTTCAACCAGTCAAATTAGGCTCTCTGTGCCTTCATAAACCTTGTTTCTGTCGTTCATAAACAAAAAGTTGTTCAATCAAATGAAGTCCCACTTTAAGGCCACCCAGGCTCAATGTAAGAGCAAACAGGTGAGCATGTAAAGACATGAAAATAAACAATACAACCGAAGGAGCAGGCTTTGATTCGTGGCTCTATAATTAGACTCCCTTGTCTTATTTGCTTGGATAAAGTTCTAGAAACAATCCAAGAGATTCGGGACGTGACACTGACAAATGTTGAGCTCAAGGCCGTTCTTTTTATTCACATCTGCAGAGAACCTTCGGTGCGAGTAACAAGAGCTGGTGTTGCACCATCATGTCACAGATCCGAGCCCTGCTGGTGCAGATGTGAGGCGCCAGAGGAGCAGGAGGTTTCTGTCAGACAAGAACGTTTATGCTCAATAATACAGGTACCAAATCCAATAATTCTCAGTCGGGTCATCTGGACGGTTTCTTTTTTATAGAAACGTTTCACCCTCCATCTGGAGGGCATCATCAGTCAGAGGAGTTCCAGCAAACTATTTCCCCCACCAAGTGTTTTCTGAACTCAGTGTTCTTCTCTTCCTTGTTGTTAGCTTATGTCTCACCTGTCCTCAGTTTTAACACTCCAGGTGTTCGTCATTATATCTCGTCAGTGTCCCTCAGCGTCTCTGTTTTTCCTTCGTCTGTGGATTGTGCACGGTAACCTGTGCATTTACCAAATGGGTAGAATGCCTACCAGCTCCTGACGACACAGCACAAATCACTGCTATGTTGTTAATGAATCATATATTCTCAAGGTTTGGACTCCCCCTTAGGGTGAACTCAGACGAAGGTACCGTAAAAACCGGTCTATAATACGCTGTATTTTTGCTCATTTGAATGTCCTACGTATTAAACACTGAAGAGTATTATTTATGGATTTTTTCCCATATTTTTAGACCCATTTTTCGCTCTGATTCTTCGTTTTTCATTTTTGGCAAAAATGGTGCAGTACCAGTTTCGGCCGCTATACGGGCGCTGTGGGCAGCAGCCAGCAGAGGACTCAGAGAGCGAAGAGGAAGAGGAGGGCCACTTCCAGACGTTTCTAGCTCATGTGTCCGAAAACAGCCTCCTCTGGTCGGACTGACTCTGTCGCTGCCCGCCCCTTGCTCTGGATGTAGCTGCTATTAGCTGTGAGGTTCGCTGTTTTTGTTTGCAAGATACCACTCATAAACCACACCGCGGATTTTTAAATCCAGCTGATTTCACATTTGGTTCAGCTCAGGAGCCCGTCTGCTATAGTCAGGTAAGAAATATATTTTTTAAGCGTTTATTTAGCTAAATTTAAAGAAACAAAGCGTCCGGTCCGAGCCGCCTGCCTAAAATTCGGCAAAGTTTTTTTTTAAAATCCAGCTGATTTGAACATTTCGTTAAGCTCAGGAGCACGTCTGCTATAAAGTCAGCTAAGAAATATATTTTTTCTCGCAAAGAAATAATTGTTTTACCGTGTTTCCTTGTGAAGATCTTCGTACTCGCTTGCTTCTGTTGCCGCCATCTTAATTAGGGCAAATGAGGTGCTGACGCGTCGCGTGGCGATGACGCGTATTAAACACCGAAGCGGATTGTTTACGTTTTTTTCTTGTTTATTGTTAATAATTGGACAAAGCGTATTAAACACCTGTGCGTATTTTCCTCCGACGAATACGGTACACACTTCACAGGTGACGTGATGAATGAACTGTGGAAGACGCTAGGCGTCAAAGCCGATTTCCATATTGGCTACCACCCACAAGCTTCAGGACATGTAGAGAGAGCAATTAGAACTGTGTTGAGTATTTTGAAGAAATACTTGGCTGCAAACCACAAGGACTGGGACGTGAAGCTCCCTCTGGTCCTCATGGCCATAAGGGCCATTCCACACACATCAACTGGCATCTCTCCCTTTGAGATGATGACCGGTCGACAAATGACTCTCCCTCTACACCTGTTGTACCAACCAGGCGACGCCGCCATGGCGACAGCCTACACCACACAACAATACATGAAAGATTTGAATGTACACCTCAGAAACACTTTTGCTTTCGCCCAGAAAAACCTGGAAAGATCCGCTGAAGGACGCAAGGCGTACTATGACCAGAAGGCCTCTCACAATGAACTCCAAGTGGGAGACAGAGTCTGGTACTATACGTTCGCCCCAGCAACCGGGAAAGGAGGGTCCGAGACCGGAACTCTCGCCCGCAAACTAATGCCCAGGTGGACTGGACCTCATCTGATAACAGACAAAGTGTCCTCAGTCGTCTACGAAATCAAAATCAGCAAAGGCCGCAAAGAGCCAATTGCTAAATGGGTACATCGAAATCAGATCAAACCTTACAAGGCGTTCAATGACTCCACAAAAGACAAAGATCTCACAAACTCACCGACTTCATGGGATAATAAGGTCGTCCAAACACAAGTTAGTAAATAAACTAATCAGGTTTAAACTACCGTATTTTCCACCCTATAAGTCGCATTGTCCAACTTGAACTTAGAAACGCTAAGTCTAAAACCCACAACAAAAACTAACCTTAACAACCATTTAAATCCACAAGATTTAATTTGACATCGGTTATAAAGTTGAGACCTGTTTTTCTTGTGTGTTGCATTTTGGAATCTGATGACAGGAGTGTGTCGAAACAGTGAAACGTTGTTTCCCTGTGTTTAGTCATTACTGTTGTCAATATTTGAGATATTGTTTTGGTTCTGAACACTCCCAGCCAAAAAAGGTTTTGTATTAACATTGGTTAATGAATAATATGGATTTAACTATGCCAACATGCAGTTCGTTTTGTTAAATCTCAATCGTTGAAGAGCCATTTTAGATTACAGCTACCTTAGGTACTATAATCTACACTGATCTCACAACTTTCCAAATTTAGCTTACTCGAACAATTCTGTTCCAGAGATTACCTACATTAAAAAAAATATAAGTCGCGCCAGCGCCATAGACTCCAAATTTTTAAAAGGAAATCCAAACACCTACGTCGTTCGTCTAAAGGACAACAGACAAGTAGACCAAACTATATTTTCTTTTTCTATGATAGATCTAACTTTAACAAGTTATGAATGGAGGAATGGTTTGGAAGAAGAGGCCTTCGTTACATAAGCCCTCCTGAATCTTCTATGACTATAGATCCCTTAATCTAACTTTTACAGCATGACCCACCCCTTAATTGGTAATTGTAGCTGATCTAAACCATGATAGCTTACACACCAGGTGCATATAGGTAAGGCTTTATGTAAAATCCCAATCATAAACCCACCTAAAAACCACATAATTGCATGGCACATAGAACCAGAGTGGTACCGACTGGAAACCAACCAGCCAACTTCCTTCAATGTGGGAACCTGCAACTCCAATGTTGGTCTTCAACCTTCATCCAAGGGTTGCCTCCTCTGCGTCAATCGAGGGATCCCCTCTACATGCTAACAAAAACAATTGTTCCTGATCAATCAACAATTCTAATCGTTGTGGAATTACTGCTGTGGAGTTACTGCTGTGGAATTACCGCTGTGGATTATAAAACTTTGTTTTCCAAGGGATTACAGACTCAGTTTTCCAATGGATTACAGACTCAGTTTTTCAAGGGTTAACAGACTCAGTTTTCCAAAGGAGAAAAAAAAACTTACCGCAATGGGATTACCTACAAACAGTATGGAATTCCCAAAAACATTATGGGATTATAGTTTTTTTAATTTTAGCTGGATTACATCAAGATGAGAGACATTTGGTAATATCCTTTTGTGTTGGAACTCATCCCCAGGGACGGGCAATGACTCCCAAAAGGGGGGAATGTAGTGGACCTAACCGTGGTCAACTGAGATGCTGAGATGCTTTGAACTGTTCTAGTGATGCTTTTTACTGACCCTCTCAGTAAACAGACATTTAACACAATTTATTCCATTTAGTTGGAGTCTAAAAACATGATCTCTCACAAAGAGACTATTTGCCTCTTTAATTTCATTCTAATGTAATCAAAAGAATAACATTTTGTCATTTTCATGATATGTGCTATTATGCTGTGTTATTCTTTAATGTGAAGCATTACTGTGTCACTTCTCCATATGATAGTGCCTAACAATGTCAGAGTTGAATAATATGTCAAACTGACTTGTTCAGTTTTGTTTTAAAATGAGAAACAGCTAAATCTCTAACTAACGTCTTTATGTCTCTTCACTTTCAGACACTTTCCCTAAACAATCCTCTTTGTTTTCTAAACAGACTCGCTGTTAAACTTGACTTTCTAAGTCTCATTTTCTTTTCACTCCCACTGGTCCACGACCAATCAGGAGACTGTTTTTCTGATCTCAACACTTTAGGAAAAGCGTTTTGCTTCCGTGAACGCTTCAGTCGGGATGGACAGTAATGAAATACACATGTCCCTTCTGTCACGGCTAGAAAAACTGCGTCATAAGTCAAAGACTGGTTTATCAGCCAAGAACTTATAACATGCCGTTATAAATTCAACAGAGCTTAAAAGCTCAAAGTTCTTAATGAACTTTCTTTGAGGAAAGCTTTATTTTGAAAGCAATAAGGACGTGGCATTGTTTTCTGCAGGGAAAGGCGAGCTTCAACGACACGTTGAATCAGTAAATATGCTGAAGTTCAACTGGACTTTTACTGGACCACACAATCCGTTTATGTCCACGACTGCTTCTCAACTCTTATCACCAGAGACGTGAATGTCACCAGGTAAAGAGTCGATTGTTTACTGAGCATGCGTTGAAGTACAGCTGGAATTCGTTTGGGAAAAGTTTCAGCCTGGTCAAACTCAAAATAGATAACTTCCTTTAAACTTCGATCTCTCCATCCTTAATCTATTCCTCTTAAACCTCTCTCTTTATCTCATTCTAAGCTGGTAACTACATTTTAAGCTAAGAGCCTACAGATAAAAAGTAATATTGTCAACTCATTACTTATGTCTGTTGTTTACAACTAAATTTGCTGATGCGTTTAATTTGTAAGAAATTGAAATCAGTCAATCAAGTGTTATGGTGTTAATTTTAGTTGATTTATTTTAAATAAAAGGTAGTGTCTCTGGCATACCAACTAAAATCAACGTTTCATTGTCACTTTGTGGGTCTATGTTTCACCATCCATCATAAATGATCACAGAAGTATTTGGTAAACCTGAAAAAGAAAAGAATCTGTGAATTACTATTCAATCTGAATAAGTAATTAATTAAGGTAAAGTGTGTCAGTTTAACACTGACTCATATATCTTTACACTCCCAAGATTGTCATGCTCTGTCTTCCTCCGTGTCTTCCTGCTCTGGTTATTTTGTAAGTTTTGCTGCTACAACAGCTTTTGTTTTTGATTTTCTGTTAATAAATTATAAATTATTTATTTTATCTTTGACCTCCTCACATCTGTCTGCGCTTTGGGTTGAACAAACCACATAACATGAAGGTCTCTAGGGACTTCTCAATTGTTATTAGTTTTAACTGTTGCCATGTAGCTCATATATCAAAGATTAACAAATAATCAAAGTTAGTCAAATGTTATCAATGATGTGTTTCTACTTTCTTGCCCACTACTGTACCAAACAACAACTTTAATGACTTTTGTCTTATCATGTTGATTTGAATATCCAATTGCTATAATGCCACATTTATATTCTGCAGATGTGTTACATATCATGTTTTGTGGTGAATAAGAAACCAAATATAGGACTAGCAACAAAAAAACAAAACAAAAAAACAACTAAGAAGAAGTATACCGTAAAAACCAAACAACAAAAAAAAAAGAAAAAAAGAACTGAAATCTGTCCTGTGTCTGTTAATCTAAAAAACTGGACACAGAACCAAAAACAGGGAAATGTAACAGAAAAAACCTGGAACAGAACATAACAAAGACAGCAAAGTATCAGCATTTTGTCCAAACAAGTGAAAACCAAAATGAGGTGTACTGTGGCCTCATGTATCAACCGTGCGTGCGCACAAAAACCTTGCGTGCGTCACTATCCACGCAAAACCCCGTATGTATCAAAACTGAACTGAACGTGAATATGTGCGCATCCAAGTACATTTCCACGCCAGCCCCATGGCTGGCGTACGCACGTTTCTGTGGTTTTTGTGCCTTTGGCGACACTTACAGGTGATTCTGAAAAACTGAAGCCCCACAGTCTGTGGTTGACTTTAAGAGCGGCTTGAAGACCTTTCTTTTCAACCGAGCATACTCTACCTCCTCATGATTCTACTTTTGATCTAGCTGATACTGTTGTTGATTTTAATTGTTTATTAATTGTTTTATTGACATTTAATTCTGTTGCACCTTGTAGCACTTTGAGATTTTCATTAATGAAAAGTGCGTTATAAATTGAATTCATTATTATTATTATTATTATTATTATTATTATTAACTGTTCATGATGTGAAAATGATTAATATTCCCACCAAACACACGATTAACAAGTATTACATCCACATGACGCAGTTAAATAAAGGACGCGCAAAGTTGTGCAAAAAATAAATTTAACAGGAACGGATTCATTCAGCCTTACTGGAGGATATAATAAATAGTGTAACACGCAGAGCATTTATTTATAAACAGATATAATTTTCTGATCTAGGATATGGCTTATCAGCCGTTTTCAGAAATAATCATTTTTCAGTTTGGCACTGCTGCGCTCTGGAGCAACACAGGAGCCGTGCATCACGCGTGCACATGCAGAAGCAGCGATCAAACTGTTCCCGAGCTTTCCTGAGGGAGCTGGCAGGCCGATCAGGGCTGTCCAGTCCACACAAAGCCGATTCATGTCCAATGGAATGTCTCATCTATATGATTCCAAAGGCTGAGTGGTCGCGCTTTGGAGCGCGCGCGCACCCTCGCCGGTGTTACACGGCAGCTGGAGGTGATTCATAATCTGCGTTTATTGTAGATTTCTCCAAAATGACACGTGAAAGTACACCATATATAACTTGTAGGAGAGTAAAAGCTTCACAGACAGACTGCGCACAAGGCTGCGGCGCGCGCAGCGTTTGGAGACTCCAACATCACGTCATGTCATGAAAACTCTCCACTGAGACGCACAGACCCGTTTCTTCATATCATCTATTAAATAAACAAAGATCTATGTTCTACCAAACATCTAAGTTCCTCTGTGTTTACAGTAATTATGGTAATAAACTCGTGCGCAAAGTTAATATTTTCACTCAGAATGAATGGATGAGCCGTTGCGCACCAAAGCAGGGTGCGCGCACACACAAATACCGACACACAATCACTCGTTCTTTGCGTGATAAACACATTTTATTACTATTCTTACTTAGGATTTTTTTCCTCACTCATATTATATTAAATTCATTATTTTCCTGAATCTAGAAATCATTTCTGATCGCGCAGGGATCAAACAAACATGTCCTTCACACATGCAGGAAGTAATTTGCATCTGTTTAACATATGTAAATGAAGGCGTGTCAGGGGAGGTGTCTCACGTGCGCTCAGTTCCACGTTAATTGTGATGTACAAAAGGAATGTGCGTGGATTCAGGTGTACGCACGGTTTGATACATCTGGATTTTTTTGTGCGTACGCAGATTTCTGGATTTGACCGTGCGGCACTTTTCAGTAAGAAATCCATGCAAGTCTTTGTACATGAGGCCCCTGATCACTAAATAGAGAGCAGGTATGGGAGCAGCTTAAAGAAACACCAACAAAGAAAACTGGTACAATTGGTTAAAATGACAAAAGCATAATAAATAAAAAAAACTACTACAAACTCACTAAAAACAGAATAAAAAGGTAGATTTCATTAGAATCACAGAGCCTGACATTGTGTTTGATATTCATACACAGGTCTGCCACATCTTAAAGGATGCTCTGATTAATGGGAGGGAATGGACTCATGTGCTTTAGAACAAATGAGATTTAGAAAAGACCTACTTTGAATAAAAGCCTTCTTCTTTTAAAAGCCCGGTAAACTAATTAGTGTAAAAATAGAAAAGCTTCAGCACTAGTTTGAGAAAATGTTCACATTAGCGTAACAACAATGAAGCAGGAAGAGAAGATGTGTCATGGTCTTACTCAAACTAAATGATGCACTGTTTCTGCCATTAAAGCTTCAGTATGTAACATTTTTTATAAACATAGTTCTTCACTCTGCCACATCTCCTGACAGACTGATGTTAGCCAGGTAATCTCTGAAAAAAAAAAAAAATATATTGTCCCCTTGCTTCTCCAGGTGGTAAATAAGCATTTCTAAAAAGAAAAAGTGACCCGCCATTTTCCAGCCAATAAAAACAGAGTTTGTAACCAGCCAATAAAAACAGAGCTTGAATTTGAATCAGCCAATAAAAACAGAGCTTGAATTTGAATCAGCCAATAAAAACAGAGCTTGAATTTGAATTTCAGCAGGGCCAGGGGGAGCAGAGCCATATATGGCTCTGAGGGGGAGGGATCAGAATGCTTTGCCTGTTGAAAATTTTTCTAAGTTTTGCACTCTACAGAAAGTTACACATAGCACCTTTAAAGGCACAATCACAAAACATTATTATTGGAATGTGTAGAGCTATCTGATGTATATAAAAAATTTTAAAAACCCAAGCGATTTAAACTTAAACCAAAGAAAATTGTAATATTAACAAATAAAAGTAGCAACAGAAATGGACACGGGGTGTGACGCACGCCCTGCCAAAATGGAAGAATTATGTTAATGAAGCCATCCTGCTGCAGTAAACCTTTTTTCATATCCTGAACGCCACCAAATGACAAAGCCTCTTCATTTTCTGCACAGAACCACACTGCAGCCGAGTTTTGCTTTGAGAATTAATCAAGACTTATGAGTCACCATCAGCCTCATGAAAACCTAATGAGTGTCAGGGTGATAAAGTGCTCAGATAACAACTCCAGCTATCGTTAGACAACTATTCACAACATACAACTTTTTCATTAGTCATCACAAAGATGTGGTTTAATTAGTAGCACCACAGTGGATGCTCAGTAAAACACTTACTGAGGGGCACAGCTCCTCTGCCCCTCAAGGTCAGTTTTTTTTTTTACCTTCAGAGCGGCTGATATCATTGGAATGACATTGTGACAAAAATAAATAAATAAATAATGCTCTGCAGGTAACCCACCTGTAATCTAGTTCTGGAAGCCACCAGGAAGGCATCTCTGCAGGATCTGGATGCAGTCATCATGCGTCACCTTCTCTTTAAAGTCACTTTCATGTTTGACATGCTGTGGGATGCCATTCTCACTCCAGCCCACTCCTCTGATCACCAAAGACACTAGAATGTGCTAATTATAAAAAATAAACAGCTCATACTTACAGGGAATGATTCTTACAGCATGAGCTGTCGATTAGTGTTATTATCCAGAACTGCGGAAGTGCAAATAAATTCAATTTCAATTCAGTTAATTTTATTTATGTAGTGCCAACTCACAACCAAAGTCAGCTCAGGGCACAGAACAGAAACATTCACATACATACAAAAGCCATTTAGTAAAAGTTATCTATCTATCTGTCACAGTCTCCCATCCTGAGCAAGCACAAAAGCGACAGTGGTAAGGAAAAACTCCCTTTTTCATTTGAAAAATTAATAAAAAATTTGAAAGTGAAAAACTGCAAAGTTTATTCAGTGCTCAAGTCCAAAAACCACAACCTCCTTCTTGTCTGAGTTTAAAAGCAGAAAACTAAGGGTCATCCAGATTTTTGTCTTTAAGACACGCTTGTAGTCGAAGTAACTGATTGGATTAATTGGGTTTCATGGACAAATATAACTGTATCATCATCATAACAATAAAATTCATCCCATGCTGTTTAATAACTACCTAATGGCAGCATATATAAAAATAAAGAGTATTGGTCCAAGCACTGAACCCTGAGGAACTCCATGACTAACTTTGGTGTATAAAGAAGATTCAGTACCAGTATTTACATTTGCAAACTGGAATCTATCAAATAAACATGTTTTAAGTTGACTTTGACTTTAAATCATTTTATAGCAAACAAAAGGTAAGAGTTTAAAACGCTGCCTGACTTGGTCAATACACTCTAATAAAAGGCTGGTTTGTGTCTTTGACTCAAACACTGAGTTAAACTTGTTAGGATAGGTTGGATTGATTTGGCCATTGAGTTGGGTTGAGATAAGCCATGCCGTTCTTCATAGTCTGCCATTTTCAGCTCAGAGATGACCAGATCGGGTCTGACCGGAACTTTATTTTAGGATGTTATGAAGGTAATATGGTAAAACCAATTTGTAACAAGATATTTAGCTTGTTTGGCTTTGTTGATACCTTTAGTTTGAATTAGTGAGTTTGGGTCCCTAAAATAACGTTTGTGTTAGCTAGCTGACGCTAATCATATAGGGGAAGGGTGAAGGTGTGCAGACAATAAAAACAAGGTAGTCTTTAAGGCAGAGACATTACTTTTATGCTTATTTAATTTTGTTAGCTTGGTTGCAGTGTTTTGATCCAATTCATATCATAATTACAAGGTACAAACCAGAGCAGAGGAACCGAGAAGAACAGGACTTGCACTGAATGTAAGGGTTAGTGCAATGCCAGATAAGTGAGGTTTATTCAAAACGATGTACTGTATGCACATTCATTCTACCTTTATTTATACAGGTTAGTCTCACTGAGCCACGAGGACTCATTTTACAAGAGAGACCTGTTTTAAAACAAAGAACAATGAGGTAGAGACAATAGTAGACAATCGTATAAAAAGCATATGAAATGAAAGTAAATAGAAGAATTAAACAAAACAGCTACATTATAAAGTGGTGTAAAATACTAAAAACAGGAACATGTCTGCATTGGTTTTTGCCATTACACAAGAATGTACAGGTGGCACTGGAGAAATCTGGAAAGGTGGAAGACTGGTAAGAAGGTTTCAGGTAAGTTGGGTCTAGAGTAACTACAAAAGATTGTTCTTAGTTTCTTTCAGATGTGTCAGTGCAGAGAGGAGGGTGAAATATTCCAGGTTTCTGTGGTTAGCAGGTGAAATATATTTCTACTTAACTATAGATTTTATTACTTCCAGCAGTACTCAAGGCTGACAAGAAAAAAAGTCTGCCTGGAAAAAAAAATCAACAATTGTAGTTTATCTGAATCTGACTCCCCCGTTTGGCCTCGGCCACGAGCAGATTAACAAATTTCTCCCAGGACATGGGTAACTAGGGACAAAGCTTTGTCTATCGCAACCTCCTCCGAGAACTTTTGTGCAGGTTTATCAGAACTGCCGACTGAACAACAACATCAGAACTATGGCCTATCTAAAAGTGCTTCATGGCCAAATCTCAATGTCTTGACATCAAATGCATATGTAATGTGTTTATAAATGTGCTTGCTGTTGGAGTTTTTTTATGTCTCAAATCGTGTCCTGATAAGACAAGATGTGAAAAGATCTTTTTTGTAAAACCACTATCCATCCTCGTGGCTCTTACCTTTTTCTATCTGAAAATATTATGATAAAGAATATTATTATAGCAGCAGCAACGTGCACTCCGCCCATCTGTTGGACGAATGTACGAACATAATTTCACTGTATCCTACAATGTTAAAGCTTATTCTGATGCCGATTCTTTAATGTGTGATTACTTTATATATATATATATATACCGTATATATATATATATATATTTTTTTTTTATTATTATTTTTTAATGTGGCATCTTGCATCATATTTTTATGCGTTTAAGAACTGAGGCCAATCTTTGTTGCAGAGAGGTTCTGTTTCCGGTAGGAAAGACTTACACACCTGCATTTCTCCAGCAGACACAAACCAGTGTTTTGTTATTTTAAGGAGTACTATTGGTTAAAAAGCTGGGTACATGGTTAGAAGAGGGAATTCCATCACAGTTGATGATAGCTCCTGGGGAGTGGCAAGCTTTTCAAGAAAATGCTTTTTTCATTGAATTAGCTGGGACCATTTGGAGACAGTTTTTATGAAAAAGATGGTGCAGCCAACTGGGTTTTGTCTTTAAATAAACCTGCAAATTGAACAATTGATCAAATCTCCATAGCCTGCTTCAGAACTTTTCTAAAAGCTTTCACAAGTAAGTAGAAGGCAGGTAGGTAGCAACAGGTTCTTTTAGGACCAGCCTAGCAAAGGAACACAGTTGCACAAGTACGTCCAAGATCTAATTCTCAGGAAAACAGCAACAAGTACTGTATAACCAAGTTTTCAGAAACACATTTATCCTGCCACTTGGTATGTAATATTCAATCATCAGAAGCAAGACTTCAGCTGCATTAAATACCCCTGGAGCTCGTTGTCCATATTGGTCCCAGCTGTTGCTCGTTGGCACCAACCTGCCACAAGCGGATCTGCAGAGGAAAGACAGTGGAATCCCACAACTTACTAATATGTACACTTAACATCTTTGGGATTTTGATATGTTTTTTTAAGCAACTGGTTATAATTTGCACCTATAGCTGTCTTTCCACTGAGAAGATTGACAGTCTAGTTGCACGTTTGCATCTCCCATTACTACAACAGTTTGTTTTGTGTTGCTATTTTAATAGATACATTCATTCATTCAATCTTTATTTAGACAGATAAGTCACATTGAGCCTAGAAGACTCATTTACAAGTGAGATCTGCTTAGACAGACAAAAAGTAATAAAACTGGACACATTATATAGGTATATATGATAAAAATAAAGAGAGCGGAGTTGACAAAAAGACAGGAGAAAGAACTTGGAAGTGGCAGAAATGAAGATGGTGAGGTTCTCCTTGGGACCAACAAGTATGGATAAGATCAGGAATGAGATCATCAGAGGTACAGCACATGTTCAACAACTGGGAGATAAAGATAGAGAGACCAGACTGAGCTGGTTTGGACATGTCCAGAGGAGGGACAGTGTGTAAATTGGTAGAAGGATGTTAGAAATGCAGCTTCCAGGAAAAAGACAGAGGAGATACATGGATGCAGTTAGAGAGGACATTGAGGTTGTTGGAGTGAGGACAGAGGATGCAGAGGACAGAGAGAGATGGAGGAGGATGACTCATTGCTGCAACCCACGAAAAGGGAATAGCCGAGTCAAAACAACCGTATTTCAACAATTTCCTTTCCTGCAGCATCAATAAAGTTATATCTGATCTTATCTTATTTTATTTGATCTTATCTTATTTGATCTTATCATTTTATCTTATCTTATCCACTCGTCTCATCACTGTCCGGTGTCTAAGTTTCACAGGAAGATGGAGGACATGCCCTCTCTACCTCCAAGAACTCAACCGTCTCAGTAAACTGCACACACTGGGGCCGAATTTAAAGGTACGGCCTCTTGAAAAACTGTGAAAATTTCTCCTTTTTCCCTCAACATTTCTCTGTTTGGCTGCTTTGCCTGTAGAACACACAAATAGGCTTCAGCCGGATCACTTTTCCACACTACACAGCTCCCCAGGTCGACAGAAACATGTCAGACCAGGCAAATAAATAACTCTGATGTAACCCAAACAGTGTAGTTGTTCAGATCCTGGACCTCCAGCCTTCTCTTTTTTCTAAACTTGAGAACTGATCTTGACC